>NMRB01000646.1:257231-291573 GCA_002633025.1 Notospermus geniculatus
TGCACCTCTATGATTCCTTCATCATCCATCATTATACATGTACCATACTAAGCTTAATTAATAGTAATAGGATAAAGTGACAGACTTGAGACTGAAAGATGATTTATCTAAATTCAGTATCTAAAGAAGTGTACTGTGCATAAGCCTTCCTCTACAACTATGAGCGCCGACAGTTTCTACTGCAGAATTTGTCACGGTGTCGTTTTGGTGTTCGATCTTCCAGTGTATTTGGAAGGCCTACTCATAAACCCCAGCACCGTACAGTTTCATCATAATGCAACATTTTCCAGTGCTGGTTTGGTGTCTTGCATCTCCCAGTGTTATCTTGGGCAGAGATGCTGGCAGGTGAGTGTCCTTTTGGTACCTGCCGTGTGTTCTCCTACTCCAGTGTCAGTCCCATATCACTTTGTTAGAGCACTGGAATTGCCAGTTGCCAGTGGCCACTCATGTATGATGAGGGAGATGCTGAGCAAGGTTCGAAGCTTCAACTCCTACACCATTTTTGGAATTACTGTATTTTTCGGGCTATAAGGCGCGGCTTTTTTCATGAAGAAGGGTCTTAAATTGGGGGTGCACCTTATAGGTTGGTGCGCCTTATCTGCAGACAGAGTCTGAAAATTTGATCAGAAGTCTCACAACAAGCTAATTAGCTTGTCACAACAAGGTAATTAATCATACAACCAGGTCAGTTTGATGCATAACAACGCAGACTGACCAGCCAATACATTGTATGTGTGTAATGTGTGCACTGAAGCATTGCTGTGGTTCACCTGATGACTGAGCCTTATAGGGAGGTGCGTCTTATAGGGCGGTACGTCTTATGTATGGATTTCGTCAAGGGTTTAGGGTGAAATTAGGGGGTGCGCCTTATAGTCAGGTGCACCCTATAGTCGCGAAAATACGGTATTCAGAATACAGTACAGGTCACAATTGACATCCCTACGGCTTTGCGTAAGTTACTCGTAACTAGACTTACGCGTAACTCACGGCCTTGGTTTCGCGTAACTTGCCAAAATCGCGTAACTCACCTCGTAACNTACGAGTGACTTACGCGTAACTTACGCAAATTTAGGGATGTCAATTGTGACCTGTACTGTATATCTGGAAATTGATTCTAAAAGAGTAACCCATTCAGAAAGTATTAATTATCATCTTGGAAATTCTCGCCAAGATTCACCCGAGAAGCAACAACATGAATACACACGCAAATTGGACAATGTCACAGGCCAGCTTTATTGATTTCTGATCAATACATATTGCTCAAGAGCATCCCATTTGCTCCAACATTAAACTACGCTCCATGAATAGGTTTGATCAATGAAGCCAGAAATGTTGTTTTTTTCCATCAAGCAATCAGTGGACTTTGCAACTCACAATCGATTAAGATTTTTTATACCAGATGAATCGCGATTAGTTTCATTTATGCAAGAATCCCGTCTGCCAATTTCTCAAAGGGTAATTTTTATCAATTTCAGACGACATTTGATATTTTTCAAACTAAGCAAGATTTATGAAGTCTGTTTGAAGAATGATCCTTCTTCTAAATAATCCATCTTATCTAATCCAGGCTTTATCATGGCTTGTAAAGCTAAACCATGATGACAAATCAGCATCAACAGCTGAACAACCATGCCGATTTACCGGCGGTGATGGCATTCCGTTAACTCCACACCAACACCCCCGATTCAATCCAATGAAATTCGTGTCAGCCGCCACAGATCAACAGGGTGGCCAATCAGAGACTGCGTTACAGACACCGAAGGCATGTATGGTGCAGCAATGTTTACTTCTGGGTTCGGCTCTTGTATGGCGATGTAAATTCAAATCTGATTGGTCGAGATTGGGCTGTTTCATCAAGCAACCATTCCGGACGATATGATGTATTCATGCAAAAACAGCATAAACAAAAAAAAATCCTGCACTTTAAACAAACCTTTTCCTGTTGGGAATAGATTTTTTCAAGATGGCAGTATGTTTGCAAGTTCGAAAGCTATTATGTTTTGGCCATCATGTAGCTGAACAGGACCCAGCATATTGACAGCACTGACTCAACTAAAACTAAAAAGCAAGAAGCCACTTCAATTAAATTGGAGAAGTGCAATTAAATTGGAGAAGGCCACTTCTATTTGGTGTTCGTCCATTCTGCCTTTTCTCAATTTGCCTTTCCGCATTTTGCCTTCTCTGATCTGCCTTTTTGCAGTTCCCCCCCTGGCATATTTGGCCTTTGTGCTACTTTGTCTTTGTCTCAACTGGCCTTATTCCAGATTCATCTTCTTCCAATTTTGCAAATTAACCCTTTAGGCCTCATAACGGCTGCCACCGGCCACTTAGAAACTCCTCAGAGACCCCTGCGAAATTTCACAAAAATTGGATCTGGCTCCTTAAATATTTTGCGGAACTTCAATAAGCTTACATCTCAATGATGATAGATCCTCAAGCCAGCCTGTGCCGGCCGATGCAAGCACCATCTTAACAACTGGTTGTGAATGAGCAGAATTTGGCAGGCCGATGAAGGCCATTGTGAGGGGATCTGACCATACATTTTTTACCCACTGAGGCCTAAAGGGTTAACAAGCGGCATCGGAAAAGGCTAATAGAGACAGAGGCAAGATGGGATGGCAGGATCGGAAAAGGCAACATGGTAAATGGTGAATTGAGAGAGTAAGGTGAAATACATGTACTTTTGAAGGCAAAATGGGAAAAGGCGAATTGAGAGAAGGCAAAATGGGCATGAACCTTCTTTTTCTGATGATAAATGTACAAATGATTTTGCATAATGAGTCAACTCAAAAAAGACGAAGGATTTTCAATGCAAATAGATCGAAAATATAGCTTGGAGTGGCAGCCCATCAGCAGAGCATGGAACAAAAGAAATCTTTCAGCAGAGATCTTCAGTACTTCCCATCTCTTTGATGGCACTTTTTGTACTAAAATATTGACTGCATATCCCTTTTGAAATTTTTAATGCACTTCATTGAACTGCGTGCACAGCATTCTAAAGAGCAGCTCAACAGCTGCGTCAACTCAATATTACTACTGGTTACACATTTGTAATATCATACATGTATGTGAAATGTAGCATCTGTCTGAAGAGGTCAAGGTCAAAGGTGCATTCACATACAAATATAGTGTGCACCACTCACCAGATGAAACAAGTACAGCGTTGTTCTCTGCATAAAAACAAGGAGCAGCACCCCCCCCCCCACACACACACACCTCCACGAAATGATATTTTTTCAATGTGGCACCTCTCTGAGGTTGCGTTCATCCATCTTTAGATTAGGCTATAAACTTGCAAAATGATCTCGGATCAGCAGCTGAGGACTAGCATGCACATCCTTCAGGAAAGACAAATTCAAATCCATGAAAAAAATGCCCCTTATTTACCATTTCTCCTTTAAGAAACATCTACTGAGAACAGTGTCATAATGGCAAAGTGACTGCTATCAAAAATTCATAAGCGTTCACCAAGCATTACCTCAAAGTGATGTAGGAGAGCACTTTGGTACGCAATGCATTTAGGTGGCTTGAAAACCCCAAATTATAGGGAGCACTACATCCTCTTAGTTCCACTTAATCCAGTTGTTTCAGTTACATTTACTCCAAATCTATTGATCCTAAGTGTTGCAAACGATGGTATGGCTTCCCATTATACAACGCAATATCCCCAAATGCAATGGCTGTGTGTGGCTGCCGAAAAACCCAACACCACAGGAAAGTCAACAGCGATGCTGTGATGCCACTTTCAAGGCTTCCGTGCTGGAATTATTAGACACCAATCTCATGATGTCCAATGAAACGGCAGATGACTTATCAGGCAGCGCAGTACAAAAATGTACCCATTGTTATCCAAAAATTGCATAACACACGCAGGATGGCAGTGTTCTCCACGGGTTTTGGTCTAAGAGGGGCGGCAGTGGGCGTGGTTCCGAAGGCACCGCGCGAGGCGCCTTCTGGCGGGGGCCCTCCCCCAGCGAAATTTGGATTTTAGGTGCTCTGAGATGCGTTTTCTGAGCATCTGAGATGCATAACTGAGCGATCTAAACCATAAATATTAGGGCGGACGAATTTTTAAGAGGGGCGGGCCGTTTTTAAGAGGGGCGGCTTTTGCAGTCGGTATTTTTAAGAGGGGCGGGCCGCCCTTTTTAAACTGGTGTGGAGAACACTGGGATGGAATGGGAGACTTGACTGCCAAGAGAGGCCACCACCAGTTCGTGGTCCTAGAGTGTCATGAAATTGACATCACGGGCCTCGTCATTATGTTGATGACCATGGGAAGTACATTTCTTCTCTGACGTTTTAGGACTGCTGAGTGGTGGTGATCCCGAACGGCAGTCTCCCATATGACATGTATGATGCACTGCAACCTTAATCACAATATTTCACTCCAGTCATGACAGCATATATAAATGTTGAAATATTTTCAACCTTCAACTAAGTCAACAACACATTTTCCATGTGTGAATCAGAGTCACAGATGAGTGTCTCTGTACGTCATTGATATTCATAGTCTCCCAGCACATCTTTTAATGGTTTTACTTGAAGATGAACTCAGTTCTCTCTTCCCAAGGCTGAGACAAGAGTGCAGCAAGGAACATCTTCAAGCCACTTCACTCTGTGCTGTCGAGGCAAGATCAACAAGATCTAATGAAAGTACAAGGTCAAAATGAGCTGGAAGCCGTGGCAATTTGGGAGGCTGCCTTTGAACATAGAGCAAGCCGACAGAAATGACTGGAACCATCATCAACCCTGATATTTTCGTAATATTGACAAATATGCATCTATTACCGGCGTCGTAACCCTGTTGGATTTTTGCCGGAGGTATGGAGTCCACGACACGCTACTGTCCACCTGTGTGGGGTCTTTTACTTGCCCTGGCATAGACACTCAGGTACAAGGGACCACGGCTTTTAGTCCCATCCGACGGACCCTGCATTAATGTCTCACAACTTTTTGTACATGCCTTCGCCCGGAGTCGAACCCGCGCCGACCCATTGCACAGTTTGGTAGTCGAGCGCGCTAACCACTCGACCACCGGGCTTAGACAACATTGAATTCAAAGAATAAGACAACACCAATCCATGAATTCAAAGAATTATTGCTCCCTTACTTCACCAAGCACGCATTTTCCATCAACAATCACCAAATATGATGGTGATGAATAGGAAAGGCGTGAAATAATCGGCTAAAAGAACATAGAAAGAATCAGAACAAAATTCTGAAGTTGTTGGTAGTCGTCCAGACATTCAATGCAGAAAATGATTTACAACAACTTGTGTGTACATTTGCCATATCTGTTGTTCTGAAAATTGATCAAGTCAAAATGCCCTCCGTCTCTTCCCATCTGACTATTAGAATACACTCTAAGCTGCTGCAACTGATACTGAAAGCAAATCTCACTTATCCAAATTGATTATACGTCTCAGAGCGACATTAGAAGTCTGAGAGCTCCATTTTTACACAGCCTCAATTTATTTAAAGATGGTAACGGGACATTCTAAGTGACATTTCATAGCCAACAAAAAGAATTTACAGAGATCTTTCTGCAGCATAACGTCTAAAAAAACATGCAGAACCCAACAACTGTAAATCAATGTAGAGGATTGCTCTGCGCGACGTCTTCATTTCCTGATTCCTGACGTAATGTACAGTTTTTCCACAAGAATCTTGAAGCGATTGTTGCGTGGATGTGGTCCATTTCAAGACGAGTGTCTCAAAAATATGTTAATGAAAGCACTACATTATGGCCACCATACACGGTCAGTTTTCCAATCCATTTTCTGAACATGCTCAATAAAGGCTTGTGTGGGCGATACATTTAAGCCGTTAGGCCCTGGATCTGAATTTCCAAGAAATTGTGCATGTAATTGTTTTTGACCATGTATCCATGGTAGTGTAGATATTCAGTGAAATATCACTGATATCAGATTCAGAGTAAACATTCATTGTAAAAGCATGTCAACCAACTTCAGAATTTTCTTTTAAGAATTTCCTTTTTATGTTCTTTTAGCCGATTATTTTACCCCGTTCATTTTCATGGCCATCATATCAATGAAAGTTGGTGATTTGGTGGTAGACTGTGCCGCATGTTACCCTTCAGAATAATACATAACCAAACTGCAGACTGCTAAGCCGTATAGCAAGTAGGCCTGGTGATTGGCGAGTTGGTGTCTGGTTCTTCATCCTAGAGAAAAGCTTTGAAAGAACCGGCATGCTCATCCTGCAACACAAGGGGTGACAGGAGCTACATTTCTGACTCTCTCAAAGCATCATCTGTTTTTTTTATTCCCAGTGACTGAAATAAAAGCTGGCTACCCATGTACACGTATTTGTGGGGATGATTCCTGACATTCAACTTCAAACCATGAAAATCAAACAAAGCAGCTTCTCCACTTTTATCATTGTCAATTTCCTCAGTCATTTGATGTAAGATAATGATAAATCTTTCTTTCGTTCCAATTAGATTATCAGAACAGTTCATCAAGATGCAAGTTATATTTCTATCAAAAGTATTTTCATAGATTATGGCTATTAATAAATTAATGTATCAGCTCTCTTTGGAATGCCAGCAGCAGACAAGCACAAAAACATCATATCCATACTGATACATTTGTGTGGACATGAATATTATTCCAGACAGCCCAATCTACAGCAGGTTTTTGCACTGTGACCTTGACCTTGGCCAAGTGACCTTTAACTTGAAAGTCTCGTTTCTCTTTTCCTTCTGAAAATGGATGAAGGTTCAATACTCTTGATTTTCAGTACCGGTACTTTCAGCTATGATGGATTGATGGATGAAGAAAGTGGATGCAGGACCGCTGCATAAATCTCACTCAATGTAGAGAGTTATTTCATGCCTGAAGGTCGTGTCAAAAGAAAGAGAGCTTGACCTTATTTCACCCCAAAATGTAAGGTATTAGGGGCACAATTCCATTCAAGACTTTCTGATGAAATCCTAGGCACATATGGAACTGGCCCCGTATTCATAAAACTACTTAAGTCTAAGTGTGACACTTATCTTTTGTTCAACACAAAAGATAAGTATCATACTTTGACTTAAGTATCGGGGCCAGGCTTCAATACTTCAAATTATGCATGAAAAGTCCAACATGGCTTGCCAAATTTTGTAGTTACTGCACCGGTATTGTCAGTTTCTGATAGAGATGGACATGTTCCATTCTGAACATTGACAGTCACTTTTAAGTGAGCTGAAGAAAATTTAATTTTAGTTGACCTCATAAGGTTCAGCCATACAACTTGACATGCTTTATGAACTCGGCTAAAGAGTTTCTATGGTCTGACCAGTGACCATTGTAAAGTTGGGGGTCAGCCATCCTGAAAACTATTATAACACTAGCATAGTACCCGTCCTACGGACGGGTAGAGGTGGCACCATAGGCAGTAAGGGTGACCACAAAATCATGACGAAGTCACAGCCGGAGTGCGCTGAAATCGGACGGCCCGATGGCCGCGAAGACAGGTGCTGAGTAGTTCCCGGCTGACACGAAAGTGTTCTGGCTGGTTTATCAGCAGTGGTAGAAAACCAACATTTGTAGCAGAAATCGTGATTAAATTGCCCCAAATCATCCGAATCGCTGGACTGAAATCTGCAGGAATGGGTGGTGCGGCCGAAAGATGAGCATTATCCTGTACCACAGCGAAAAAATCGCGGCATTAGACAGCGGGAGTGCGCTGAAATCGGTACCTCAGGAGCTGTCAATGAGTTGACCAATAGGTGTCACTACGGCCCAATTCAATGCATATAGCGGATCATTCTTGATCGAGCACCAATCACATGGATTTTCTTTTGTATTGGTCTGCTAGAACTTTGCTGCCATCTTTTGGCAATACATGCGGCTGACTGCTCCTACTGGTGCACCCATTTTGAGCAAATAATGCTACTTTTTGTCTGTTTGTTGAATGCAACCTCTGACATAAAAGCCGGTTATCAAACCCTTGCAAAATTATATGCTTTTTTACTGCATTATAATAAAACAAGAAAAGTAGGTATGGCATACATACATGTAACAAGAAGCACCAAAAAATCAACATCCCATCCCTTAAATGCCATTGCTATAGACATGTTTAGAAGGCCTTTTTGGCTTGGGAATTTTTGGCACCAGAAAAACAGGGTCAGTGCTTATACTTTATATATTTCTTAATGATAAAGCATGTCAATAATGAGTCCAACGATCAGTAATATTCTTGTATGTGTGCATGTGCACAACAATGTAGTGTGAGACATGTAGAGTGGCCATATCAATGTCCATAACTTGGACTTGTACACATGTTCAATACAAGAGGACACATCAGTGACCGGCATCAGGAGATCATTTACATACCTCGTCATCCATGTGTTCCCCCATACTTCTCTCCAACTTGATGTCACTATGATGAGTTAATTGTTGTAAAAATCCAACTATCACAGTATTAAAGACAATCCTAGAATCAAGAAAACAGCCACAGTCGCCCCACGATCTGAGGATCCCGCTAGTCTTGTCTGTGGCTACTCAGTCCAGGACAATCTATGTAGGCCACACCTCGATGGCTATTCTCTGTACACCATGACACACAGGTATAGAACACAATACCTGTCCTAAATTCCCAGACCTAATCTATTCCAACACTTATGTCCTGGGCAAACTATTGTGACCATTCAGACAGGTTCTTGCATAAACCCAACATTATGTGCATTGAATAAGACAAGCGTCTAACATGGCATTAAAAATATCAGTGAATGACTGTGAAAAATATTTGATTACCTGACCGAAATATTAACTTTCTCTATTTTGAGGTGTATGGTAAGGAAAGGGCAGTAAAAGATTTTCTAAGCAAACCAGGTGACACTTGCAAGGTGTTTCAATAAAGGGGTGCATCTTTTTCGGCCCAAAATGAACTACATGGAGGCCTACATAGACCTATTTTTTCTTGATTCCTGCAATGCTTCCTTTGCTCTCTACCACATCACCAAAAGAAGTGTTTGAGATGAGCAACATTTTCTGTTAAATTATCATGGTGTTTTCAATGGTGAATGAACGTCAGATAGGACAGATGAAAATAAAATGCACAATATGCAAACTTTGGTGGCATTTTATCTATATCAGTCCTAGTATAACAAGAACAAATAAAGCAAAAGTAGGCGCATGTTGCAACTGAGCAGCATTACACAACAACACAATAGCTGAAATGTACATCACTGCAGGTTGACAAATAGTACTGGACAGCAGTGATAATAGAGTAAACTGATGACCAATGATGATCACCTGTATCATACGCCTACTTTAGCTAGATCGGGTAACAAATGCAACGGATGGAAACTGTGCAAACTTCATTAGGTGTAAATGGGCCTCTATGATATACGTCATTATTGCTCTTGAGCACTGCCTCTGGATCCCTCTTGGTAGTTCAGACCAGGACTTATCCAGGTTTCAGGGAGGTTTTATGGTGTAATCACTCACCATAAATGCTGGCACTGAGAATCACCGGGTGCTGTAAACTTGTCATCTGTGCCAGGTAACGAGATTTTCATGCAAACGAGGACATATTCCCTCTCGTCCCATATCATATTTCAGCCCAAAAAAACTTCTGTTCTCAAAAGTGCCCACTCTGATTTGCAATTTCTGGGTTAACAGCTCTTAGACATGTTAGAATAAATTCTGCATAAACTATGACTCGGAGGGACAAAATCCAAGAGAGAAGAGGTGCAAATGGGGTAGTATAGTGGGACCATCATTTCAAGTGAACTGAAGGCAAAAAGACTCAAATAAAATTGTAAGGAAAACGAGGACATCGGTTTAGATTATTTGCTGGTCAGGATTGGTGATTTAGGTTCAATTTTGCAATTTTCATCCATTTTATGAAATTTTAGTTCTATTTACAGTCCTCATACGGTATTAAGATCAGACTGAAGTGAAATACTGCCATGTTACACACCCAAAGAAGCTTCATCACCTCAGGACAGTGATGTTCTACAGACCACTGTTTAGGCCTACTGAGGATTCGTACCAGTTTCGTTTAAGCCAACAATCTGTAATTTATACCACACCAATCCTAATATAGGTTGCATTCAGTTGCTCACACAAGTCAACCTGGGTAAACTTTCGCGCATGCGCACCCTCATGTTCAACTCGAATGAGGAAGTGACTCCACCGCGAGAGGGCGCTGATTGATCATGGCGAACCGGCGAGAGAACTCTGTCGTCTGCTTGTTCAATCATGCATCGGACAGGTTGTTGCCGCTACTCTACCAAGTGTGTGGCGAACAAAACCGTCAGTCAGTCAACTTCGCAGTGTTGGTCGGTACTTACTCTCGCGTATAAACGTCTCCGTCGACTTATTGCACCTAATTTTAAGGATTTCTCGCTCGAAAGTGCTATGCGACCATCGCATGTCTCACTCTCACGACTGCACGCCGCCATGTTTAACACCGCTGAACCTACGGTTCCCCGTCGGTGGTGTTGACCCAGGTCTACTCGGGTATGACGTCATGGACAATTTCTCTCATCTCGAATGAAAATGTGTCAACACGGGTTGAGTCGAGTGAGCAACTCGAATGCAGCCATAGAGATTATATTTTGATCTCACTCAAATCATTCCAAAACATGGAGAGCAGGGAGATAGACTTCTCAAAAGCATTTTGTAGTGTCACTTTCAATACAAACTGATAATAGATCTGCAAGCACTCCTGACAAGTACCAACATTGATAAAGTGAATTCTGGGTCACCAAGTAAAAAATATGTCTTCTGAAGTGGCCCTTTCTTCTTGCATTCTACATGTATCATTTAGAATGGGTCACTATGCATCCAGTACAAACTACTTCATCCAAAAAACTGTTTACTTACGCTAAGTGCATATTTCATAACAAAAGGAAAAAATTTCAAATTGGTGAACATCTCTGAAAAGAGCATCCCTTTTCTGACGTACAGAGACACAGAAATTAAAATTCTAGCTACATTTTTGGCTTTGACCACTTCTATAAGCTGGATACCCCCATTTAAAATCCAGATTTTGTCTACGTCGGATGCTGTTTCCAGACAATACCATATCCCTTCATCTGTCGCACTAACCCGGTAGACACTACGACTCCTTTGAGCACATCAGAGAGCTTCGGACACATATTCAGAGATCTTCAGGCAGTAACAATATCATTTTCATCTGATGAAGAAGCAAAGATCAAACCTTCACTTGACATTTTCACCATTATTGGAGATCGATCATCCGGATATTAATCCTCATGAAAACACTCACCTGAAACAACAGAAATTGAAAACAACATGACTAAATGATGAATGATACCACGAACTATAGTTTGTTCAAAATAAGAAAGTCATCAGGTCATCATGATCAGCCAAAAGCTATTTCCCCATATTGAAAGGCTATTGTCCACAAAAAAGCTATTTCCCCATATGGAAAAGGCTATTATCCAAATAGAGAAAGCTATCTCCAAGGGAAAAGATATTATTATCATAGGGAAAGCTTGATCCCAATACAGAAATGCTGTTATCCCAATAGGAGCAGTCAGCCACGCGTATTGCCAAAAGATGGCAGCAAAGTTCTAGCGGACCAATACACAGGAAAATGCACGTGATTGGTGCTCGATCAAGAATGAATGGGTCTGCTACGTACATTGAATTGGGGCGTAGTGACACCTATTGGTCAACTCACTCACAGCTCCTATTGGAAAAGCTATTATCCCAATGGGAAAGTTATTATCCCACAGGGAAAAGTTATTATTCCCGACAGGGTTTCCACCAGGAAATATTGCGAGGGGGGCTTGCGGGCCCGGGGGGAGCTNTTCACTATGAAAGACCAGAATTTCGCTCCATGACATGATGTAACCATGGCATCGCATTTTATGCAGTAGACACACAGGCGCAGATACAGGGGGCACACCCGTCCGTGCCCCCCCCCCATTTTTCAGTTACGTCAGAAAAACTGCCCTTTTCAAAGTGCCATAGAATTGCCTCCTAATTTGTCCCTCTCTCGGATGCTGGGAAATCGCACTACAACGGCCTTCTAGATTTCAAACTTCTCTGGGGGAGACCCCAGATCCCCCCATGGATTCGCACCTCTGGCGCTCGCATTCATTGGTCCGGTATGGCCTTCTTTGGCGCCCTTTACCAGAATCCCGGATCTGCCTCTGACACAACATCATAAGGACATACTGTAAAGCAAGATAATTTCGTGGCTGGAAATTTTCGCGAATCAAGAATTATAGACATATTCGCCGCAGGATATTTTCGCGAGTCTCTTCCATTTTTTTTTCACGGGACCGTATTTATCACTTGCGTGTACTCATATTCGCGACAGGAAATTTTCGCGACTCATACACTCTCGCGAAATTCGCGAAAATTTCCTGCACGCGAAATTTTCCTGCTTTACAGTACATTTCCTTAGTGAAGCTGTAAATATTGCACTCCATCTGATTTGACAGCTCCCCTGTAACTTTACCTGGTCATACATGTACAGCAGTAGATTGCATTGTCATTGAGTGAATGCTTGGGTCAGATAGAATTTGAGTGTTTGCCTTCACATTTCTTATAACAATACAATCAGGACACAATTTAAGTAATATTTGTTATAGAAAGATTTGAGATTCCTGTGAGGAACAATAGATCTTGACTGCACTTTAAGGTGCAATATTGTCAAGTTCATTCTGACTCATCACTCTGTCATACTGGTATAGCGAGTTCAAAATGAATTGTTTCGGCACGGTAGCATCATTCACTAGATAACTGACAGTACACCTCTGCCGGCCAGGAGGTGTCTGGCGTCATAGGTCAGGTGATCTAGGGGTACATATGTACAAAGTTTCTACTCAATAGCCCCAGCTGTTAAGAAACATACCCTGCTAACGGACACTGACGACGGACACCACACCATGACATAAGCTCAGCAGGTGAGCTACATGTAAAAATTCAGCTTTGTCACTAGACTGGTACCCGATCCTAACTATTTTACATCGGGCTTTTGCATAAGTTAGGACCGGGCGTGCCTACCGCCTTCGTGCCTCTGATTGGTCGGTGCTGGCGCAGGTGGTAAGTATGTGAACTATTATGTTGATAGATTTTCTATTTTTAACATGGAAAACCCCCGGCGTGATTGGTGAATTTCCTGGGTCAAAGGTCGGTCACCTTCTATCTGCATTCTGGTACGTCAGCCGTATTGAGAATTGAATAAATTTACATAATTTACATAAAATTTTCAAGTGACGTCACTGTCAGAATTCCTCCACAAATGGCGGCCACGACTGGTCCTACCATTCAAAAGCGACACCATCGGTAGGACCAGGTACTAGTCTACTTTGTCACAAGCAGCCCATACAGTCATGATCAATATTATTGTGCAATATGAGGGTCAAAATGGGCAATATAATTGCCAATCTTCCTTCTGCTCATCATGCCAGAAGTACACGACCCCATTTTGGGTCCCAAATGTTGCAATAATATTGGATGGTGTATCTAGGCCTTCCTTTTGGCAAAGAGTTAATTATAAAGAAGCATTTGTGACCCTCCACAGCAAAACCCGGGAAGTCACTCTGAGCTTGGCAGAAGGAAATGTTTGTCATTTTCTGCCTATTGTGAAATCTGACTGACACTATTACAATCAGATTTCACAACAGACAGACAATATTGAAATTGACAAACATTTTGTCTCAACCTGCCAAGCTCAGAACGACTTACTGTAAAGCAAGATAATTTTGCGGCTGGAAATTTTCGCGAATCAATATTTATAGACATATTCGCTGCAGGATATGTTCGCGAGTCCCTGCCATTTTTTTCCAGTTTTCTTTCACGGACCATATTTATCACTTGCCTGTATTTATATTCGCGACAGGAAATTTTCGCGACTCATACACTCTCGCAAAAATTTCCTGCACGCAAAATTTTCCTGCTTTACAGTATTCCGGGTTTTGCTGTGGCGGGTCACATTTGTGTGAAGAAAATTACACACAATTAGGAAAGTGGTTGGGGTTATGTATTGTGACGATTCTTTTTCCTGCACTGTCTGCAAACAAATACATTTCTCTCATACAATCTCAACCATCTGCCATTATAGTACATGCAAGCTTTTTCAACTTGTCATGATTACAATGCCGTGATTCAACCACAATAGCAATTTCAGCGTGGCATATTGCAGAAGGACTTCATCAAGACTGCTTGTATTTGATGAGCAGGCGTGTCACATCGCCCACTCGAGCTTGACGAGCGTGTGACACACGCTACATTGCTGTTAATTATAGCAAAACCAATATCATGTAAGGTACACCTACACTTCAGTCATCCTGTTTCCCATCCTTGAAACATTGAAACTTAAATTTTATTACGAATGAATGAGGAAAGATGTGTCATAAGCAATACACAAGCAATAAACTGAGGAGGTAATGAACTGGGAGGACGACCAGGAATGATGCTGCACGCGCAAAATGTAAACACTAGTATCGATTCTGAGAAACCACAAAGTTTTCATGCGATTTTAATTTAAGTGAACGAATGGATATCTTTAATCAAAATCAGCATTAAATCAGAAAAGTTAGATGCATAATGCATGCATCACTGCTGAAATTTTCTCATAATCCAAGTTAGCATTTTTTAATGCTGTTCCAATGAAATGCTTGTCTCCTGATGACAATGCTGGCAAAATAAAGGCATACAATCTCTGGAGTGGCACCAGCAGACATCATATCACTGCACCACACAACCTGAGGTATCAGCAGTTCTTGCTTGCTCCCTCTGTCAGCTCCCACAAACCAGGGAGTGAGCACCAAGAACCACCAGATTACCTCACAGATGTGCCTGCCAACGAATGGATTCGATTAGCAATCTATTCAATCTTCAGACCAAACTATAGCCGTGGTTACACTACATGAAATCCCCGGGTTTTTTGCGGTCACACTATGAATTGCCGGGCTTCAAGAAACCCGTGTCTAAAAAACGCGGGTTTTTTGAGACACGGCAATCTCGCCGTGCTTTTCGAAATCCCCGTGTGTTTGTTAGTTCTTCGCACGGCGACAGATGGCGCAGCCATTAAATGACGTCGTTTTCGGGCCTCCGACAATGTGTGCCAATTCAGAAATGACCGAAGAGTCAATGTTTGCAGCGCAACTGTCGCCGGGCGACTTACAGTGTAGTAGTGTGACCTCTCGCCGGGATTTTCGTACACACGGGTTTGACACGGGTGTGGAAAAACACGGGTATTTTTATGTAGTGTAACCACGGCTTATGTTATCAAAAGCAAGAATTCATCTCTCTGAGCATCTAGCTTCGACAAGACCAGTCGACTGAAGATTCTGGCATATTCTCATTAGGCTGGAGCTGGCTACAGATCTTGTCATTGATTTTCGGTGGCCGCATAATGAGGTCTTATTTGGCTTCGGTTCAATAATGCATCCGACTTGGAATGGAACAAGATGGGCATGGATTCAGATGTGGTGGCTAGGCTACCATCTATTATGCAGCATGTCTGGAGTGTGGTGAACTGCACGGTGTCTGCTAGCTGCTGGGATGGGCATGTTCCTTTCTACGACGGCATCACATTTGAAGTGTGTATTATTATCACATCAGAAAAAGAAAATGTCCGACGTTTTGACCCCCATATTGGAAGACTGACCCTTTTGCCCCCTCAAGTGGAAAACTGACCCTTGGGCTACAAAGGCCTTGGTCACTGACCCTTGGCAAAAAACTCCATTGAAAACCCTAAAGATAAGCTACATGTACCTCACGGGTCAGCTCTACAAGTCCCCCATATATTCAAACCATTTCCACTGCCAGAAGTTTAAACCGTTAACATACTACGTCATTACAAAAACCGGGGAACCAGATCGAGGCGGGTTACTGAACCCGCACCGTGTAAAAGCAATCAATCCATCCTGAACCGAACCCGCCCGAGGAGGGTGGAGATAGGTTTCCTCGAACCAGCACCGTGTAAAAAGGCCCAATGAGACTGCATCAATATCAGAAGGTTGGAAAAACCTGGGCATTTTTTCTGAAGTTTGTGTAGCTAAGTAGACAATCTTTATTCTGTCTCTTCCTGTACTCTCACTAAAGCTTATTTGCTACATTCCAAGCAGCATGCCAATGGACGTTAATGCACTGGGAAATCTCTTGTACGGATTGACGTCATTCACACCCCATGTTAATTACGGTGTCATGTCTTAACGTGTTATGCTGTAATCCATCACTTTCATTATATGGTTGCTTCAGCAGCTCTGATGACGCTTTTCCTATTGTGTAAGGTAGAATAGCACAGTACATTTTAGAGATTATTGGCATCAGATTGCATGTGCCCTGAAAAAATTGTCAGAAGACCCTCCATTATCGAGCGAGATTGACTTCTGGCTTTTGGCTATTGCAGCAGAGTCTCCAACGGCATACAGAAAGTCTGGTTCTTCATACAGTACGGGTCACAATTGACATCCCTAAATTCGCGTAAGATACTCGTAAGTCACTCGTAACTTACGCAACAACTCACGAGCTATGTTACGCGCAACTTACGAGGTGAGTTACGTGTGAGTTACGCGAATTTCGCTAGCTACGCAGTGATTTACGAGGCGAGTTACGCGATTGTGGCGAGTTACGCGGTGAGTTACGCGAAACCAAAGCCGTGAGTTGCTCGTAACTTACGCGAAGCCGTTGGGATGTCAATTGTGACCTGTACTGTAGATACAGTAGTTTGGGTTAATGTTAATGTTAATGTAAAAGTACCAGAAACCGATAAATTCTAGGCAGAAGTGTTTTTTACCCTTGTGTTTATGCTATTTTTAGAAAGTGCAGCAATTGAAGGCTGTCTAGAACCTTCAAATGAACAAGCGTCCCTGTTGATGAAAAATATGATCATAATATAATTATATTTTGTCACTCACAGCTGCTCCTTGTGTTTGGATAGCTGCCCAATCAAAGGGCAATTTCAGACATCACTGAGGAAAACATTGATAGATAATGAATGATCCAAAAGTTGATTAATTGTTACTTTCATAAGACACATGTAAGGCATCCCAATTTTCCTCTTCGTCTGCCTGCACTGGCCTTTGGGTTGGACTATTTTATAGCATAATTTTATTTCCAACATGAATAGTGTAATGTCTGCCTGCAGACATTCTCTTGTGTGGCTTACTGTTGTACATGTACCTTTCACCTGTAAAACAAGTGCATGATCTAGCTGCTCCAACATCTTTAGCCAGGAAACCAGAGGAACAGACTGCCTTGCAAGATTTTCTAAATCTACCATCTATACTACTAAATCTATAGACTTCCAAGGAAATCACGGCCACCATAGACGTTGCCAGTGTGAAACTTTGCCAAACCTTTCACTACATTTCTATATACAAAATGACCACTTATCAGTCCAAACATTTGCCGGGAAAGTGAACTTTCAAGCAATTTTAGTCAGGAATTTTTGTCCATGTAAAACACACGGAAATTGCCGGACATTGCCGAACCTTTCAATCAGCCTCATGATGCCAAGATGACCCAGATTCCTTATTGTGTAGGCCTATCTGTTTATCAGCCTGTGGTATAGGTCACTGGCACACCATGATACTGAGACTGTCTGCTTTCTGTAGAAGGTAGGCCAAGCGCTGATAACGTCATAGCTCATCTGTCGTCCAGTCAAGATCACACAATTCGCCAGAAGCACAGGTGCTTTGAGGACTGTTTTTCCCCTATACCTTTACCAAGGGGATTTTCCCCTACTTTACCCCAAAAAGTGGATTTTTTCTGGGTGGATTTTTCCCTGGGGAATTTTTTCCACGTGGATTTTTTCCGGGGGATTTTTCCGCGTACCTACTTTCATTGGTATTCGATCAATTTTTTTCTACCACCCTTATTCGTCAAGCCACGCCACGGGTTAATATACTAGTGACATTAATAATTATTGGGTTACCTATTTCATTTCTTCTCTACCATGACATTATACATGTACGTCATGCAAAAACTACATACTTTTATTCTGCGTAAAGTACCAATAATTGGCATTTCGCAGGTTCTCTCAGAGTTGGAAAGCTCATTATACAACTGGCTGACACGTTTGAAGTACAATCAAACTAACAGTACTGACCACGGTAATTAATAACTACAGAGCTGCCAACCCCTGATTCATGCCTTCCGGAATTTTTCCAGAAATTTCACCATTTTTCCGGATTTTTTTGGGGTCTTTCAGTACTCTCAGTTCGGATTGATTCCAGGGCTTTAGGTAACCATGATAACGTGCGTAGGCCCCGTTTTGCGTTCAAATCTTCCATCATCTTGTTGGAAACCTTCGTGAAAACGCAAGTGAAATCTTGCACAATACTAACATACGCATGCCAAAAAAGCCCCAGATACGGACCACACACACTATTTCATGCTTTATGAATTGTCAAATATGCAAGAAGCAGTTGAAAACATGCTAAACTTCCACAATCAGAATGAATGCAAAATCCGATGAGATTGCCGCCATGCAGTCATGGCCACCATGTTGCATCTTTCCAGGTCTCACTACACAGTTTGGTGAGCATGTGGTGTGGTCTCACTGCACAGTTTTGGCAGACTACTGCTTTCGTCAGAAAGCGTATTTTCGATATGCAATCCGTAGAGTCGTATTTAGGCAGATTTTTTAGCAAAAAATCGTACAAATCCGCAAAAATCGTATGGGTTGGCAGCTCTGTAACTATATTAGGTATGGGCCGAAGTCCATTTTTCAAGATGGCTGGGTGGTTTCCGCAGCCCGTTTTCATCAACTAGTCAGAAAATGAAAATAAATTCTAACTGACGAATATAAAAGTCGTCGACAAACGTCACAATGACGAATTCTAACTTTTACCCAAGGCCCCTACGTGTAAGTTACAGTTGAACCAATTTAGCCTACAATGTCAATGACCCCTCACGCGCCCGTCATGCCGGTGGTCTAGGCCCACGCTACTCCAATTGTCGCAAATCCCGCCGAACTGCATCAACCACTCGCTCAGGAATGTCATGGAGTCCCCCGCCTGGCTTAACAAGCTTTATCACGTGACTGGCAATGGATTGGTAATATGCGGTGCGCTACATCATTCGCTGTACAATAGGCTGTCATGTGTCTCGCGGAGTCGGGAAGCACAAGCACTGCCAAAAGCCACTCTATCAAACCCTTCGTTGGCCGCTTTGTGGTCAGCTGGGAGGGCCTCTGATAAGCCAACACAACCCGAGGATCGCGGAGATGTGGTCGAGATGTAATAAAGAGGGGACCGAAAATGGGGATAAATTGCCAGATCTGCTGGCACCACCCCCGAAAAAGCACCTTCAAAATTTGAACACTTTTATTTGACAAAGGTGACTTGAAAATGACTAAAAAAATTCCAAATTAAATACATGTAGTCACATGACTAAATATAACTGAAGAGCTCAGAGATGAGGCTGGATGGCAAGCGGGGGGAGCGCAAGGGGGCTTCCTCCTTGTGTGAGAAATTTTGTTTAATTTGGAGTAATGTAGACACAATTTCCTGGCATTTCAGCCGAATAATCCTACGCTACGACGCTGCCCGATTCCAGGAACCAGAGTAGAAGTCAAGAGGAGATTCGGAAGGCCAAAACTAGACTGGTTCTTCGTTTCAGCATGTTTACGTATTGGTAGACTCGGGACCCAGTCGTTGTGTCGCTCCGGCTGCCGCACTTCACTCCACAAACGACTGGGAAAGCAAGCTGCAAAATCAGCGGCTAGCGTACTGACGACCACAACGACCATCTCGACCAATGAAATTGCCCGAAAGCAATCTACTAGGGGAAATCTGGCAAACTTTTGATTGGTTGTTATTGATGAAATTTACCAGAGCCTCTCGCCCGTCTAGAAACTTTTCAAAGTCACTAGCAGGGTATTTTTTTATCCGTAAGTACTGCTTATCGCACACAGTATCGAATTAGGCACCAGGATACCGTCCTTGACCTCGAAGAAAGTTGCGATATAATCAGCTGATTTGACATCTTGCAAAGAGCAGACGACGGCCGTTGAAGACGTAGTTTCTGATTGGCTGAACTCATTCACTTCCGTTGTTGTTGTCGGTACGCTAGCCGCTGATTTTGCAGCCTGCTTTCCCAGTCGTTTGTGGAGTGTAGTGCGGCGGCCGGAGCGACACAACGACTGGGTCCCGAGTCTAACGTATTGGTGGATGCCAGTACGACTGATGATAGACCGGTACCACGATCCTTCGCTAGATGGATATCCATCTAGCGGAGGATCGTGGTACCAATCTAGACTGATGAGTGAGAGCGAGGTTCGGATGGATAGTCGGAACTGATTTATCGTCAGGCACGCGTTTGGCTTCGTCAATTCAATTCTATGCGACTTGATACCCAGCGGAGCACCAAATCGCACCCCTCTCCCCCTCCAATTTTTATTACGGATTTGCATGAATCTCAAGACCCAATATTTCGCCTCTCAAACCACGGAAATCTGTGCTTCCGCAGAGAAATGTCATGTTTGAGAGCCGAGGAAACCCAGGATGGCTGCCAGGCGGCCATATTTGAAGTCCAATCAAACCAAATTTGCCATACATTTAGAGGGTACCGGGTATCTATAGTCATGCTACATGTAAGGCAATGTTTAACATCTTAGCTATGCTCCTATTTATGATATATGGGCCAAAGTCCATTTTCAAGGTGGCTTCCTGGCAGCCATGTTTGACGTCCACCTGGGTCAAAATTTGATACAATTGTAGAGGGTGCCAATATCTTTACACCAAATCAAAATATTCTATGTCAAATAGCCACGAAATGTGCCACCCAACAGTGGAATTTTTAACTTTGACCTCTGTGACCTTGAAAAGTGGGTCAAATAAAAAACCCAGGATTTATGTCATGTTGTCTATACCAATAACAAACGTTTATTTGTGCTTCAAGTTTGTCCTTCTTTGTAAATATTAGACGAACTATTACAGGTCAGGCAATATTTAAGGTGTCCTGTATGACTTTATGGCGCATTAATTTTCCATATACCGGTATTGAAAGCCTGAGTAGATGTATATCATAAATATTGAGATTGGTATTTAATGTGGCATCCACAGCAACAATTTTGCAGTGAATAAGGTTATATCTTGCTTGAATTATGCATGACATTCACTATGTCAGTAGGTGTACATTGTAGTTGTAGTATGCATACGCAGCCATTCATATAGTACAGTACAATTTTTTTTAGAGAACAAAATGACAATGATTTTCAATAGATTTTAATAAATACACAGATTGTTGGGTATCAATCTGGAAAATATTTCAAGTCCATAAAATCCAACACCCTTGGTGACAGGATGATTCGATCCAACACATGCTTCGAAGAAGGCAGGCTAATCTACTTCCTGACTCAAAATGTCGTCTGCTATGTAACAAGATATGACATGCTAAAATGCCACATTTTTTCACACTTCCAATGCAAAATGTGTAGCACATTAGCAGCTCTGAAAGGGAAGCAGAATTGTGTTTGAAAACTCATTAGTTTTCCCTGGTAATTGACAGCGGAAACTAATTGATGAGGCTGGCAATCTCATTGACTAATTACATCCATTTCGTACCAACTGGCCCCAGGACATTCGAGAAAATAGGATCACCACTAACTCAGCACCTGCCTTGATGTCTTGTGCAGGGTAAAATTAGCCATGGCATACACATTGATCCAGAATTAAAATGTCTGGAGGAGGAGGGTATAAAATTCCCATAACATTGATAACTAGAGCATAGATGATGTATTTGCATCAAACATGCATCCTTTTTATGAGGAGCATACTGTACCTTTCATGCTTCTAGATCAGGCTATTTTATGCATGAACTACCGTTATGTATGAAAGATGCTGCCTTAGGCCTAATGTAATTGCCACTGGAAATGAACATGGAAGAGTTTAGAGTTTGTTCTCTTTGAATGTTTTGAAAAATTAAAAGCTCATTAATTATCAGTCGGAAAAAAGTTATATTTTATTCTGGAAACCTGTTCTATTGATGAAATGCCAACGCACACTGTTCATAGTAAAAATTCACACAATACATCTGCCTATAAAGCACATAGTTATACGTTACCGGTAACACAATATGTTGAAATGTACAATGGAAAATCAATGCAGTTTGAAATGTACAGTACACCATACTTTGGTTGTTGCCATGGTACTATACTCATGTTGGTAAACAGAATAGTTTGTTGAGAAGAGAATATTAATCAGTGAATGGATATCACAACAATATCAAATGAAGGCTCATTGTGGACTGTTGTTGATAATATACATGTACAGTGGAACCCCGGTAACACGACCACCCACGGGACAGACCCAAAGTGGTTGCATTAGCGGGGTGGTCGCCTTACCGAAATCGGCCCGATGAGTGCCGATCCAGACCGAAGTAAACAGTGTCATATTTTTTTTTATATCCATGTTTCGTTTAATAAACCAGACTAGACCATCTCCAGCCTGGCCTGATACTAGTAAGCAGATAGCCCACTGACACTGTGACGACTAGGATGGACGACTGACAGGTGTGGAAATGGTGAATTCCGTGTAAATATTGCGCCCGTCTCATGCTTAGGCCTGCCTTTTATGATCGCTGACCCCCAACCGCCATGCACATGGCTTACGTCATGTGTTAAATTGGTCCTGTTTGGTACACACACACTGCTGACTCGCCTTTGTTTGATAATCAGACCACTAATTAGGTTGCGGTTGGTCGTGTTAACGAGGTGCTAATTGCCACTTGGGACAGCCAAAGCTGTGGTCGCGGTCTGGATAGCGGGGTGGTCGCGTTAGTGAAACTCTCCATATAAAGAGAAAAACGATCGGGACAATTGAAAACTGGTCGTCTTTCTGGGGTGGTCGCGTTATAGGGGTGGTCGTCGACCGGGGTTCCACTGTATATACATGTATTCATTTTTGTCTGTAATTTATTTTGCAGGTCACCTCAGAGCAGTCAAGTTTCCTTTGCATTCAGGCGAAACGCACCTAAAACCAGGGACGGATCCAGGATTTCGGGAAAGAGGGGGCGCACTGTGCTAGAAACATTGAAATCTGCGGTGAATTTCAATGATTTGCTCCAACTTTCAGAATTTCATGGTTGATTTTACAGATTTTTTGGCCAAAAGGGGGGCGTGTGGCGGGTGCGCCCCCCTTGGATCCTGCCTAAAACATCTTTAGTTTTAGAAGTAATGTTTTGTCAATATAATGTTGTTGGGCCAAAATGGCATCATGGTCTTAAGTGTGCAAAAAATAAAGAATTTGTGGACACGAAAAACTCATCGCGTGTCGGTGATAATATTGACATGACAACAGGGGAGATTTGCAACAGCCAGTTATGACAACCTTCAGCCAAGATTCACCTATTGTTGGAGTAGGCTTTGAGAAATGGAAGAGTCCTTGATAAACATAGGTAGGTCGCCCAGGCGTTGCAAAAACTCGCAAATGTCAATGCAATCAGCCATTTTAATTCCGTAAATTTCACCATTGTGTTCTGAAAACAGCATATTGCAGACTTCAGTGCTTTAATAACTCGCGTAACAAAAACTGTCATCGCTTGCAATGTCCTCAAGCATCATTTATTCACCCTAGATTCAACAATGTTTTCCACATCTCCACATCGATCAAAATTGCTGTCATAATCCAATCCCTATACCCCAGCCAACAAAGTAAGCAATCCGCCATCCTCGTATAACTTGCAGCGCAGCTCCTGTTAATCAGCGCTCAAGATGTAACTGAATTTCGCTGTATCAAACCTAATCAGTTGCCATAGCAACCCGTGGGACAAGTAAGTCATATCGGTTCCCTCGATGTGTGGAGGAACTTGAATAAATGTCATATAATTTTATGAGATCTTTCAAAATGACTTAAATAGCAATATGCAGACAGCATGCACATTTAATAAATACATCCTTTTCGCATCATTCCTGACAGAACAAGGTTTGCGCCTCGGTCCCCATCAATTCCTAACTTGATCCAATTTCAGCAGCAGTGTCATTTGGAAGCTGCATCAATTTCTTTACGATACATACATTTATCATACATGCAATTCAAATCTGACAACCTTTCACAATTTCACTGGATGGGAAAAGAGGCAAGTACAAACTGCCTCCTGCTGATCCATGACTCACCAGTGACAAAGAGCCAAATCCCAGAATGGAAGCTGTCTGATACAAAATCAATAGCGCAAAGATATGGAAAATGTGAAGAACCTGATGGCGTATTGATGTACAGTACATATTCTGTATGTCATATACCTAGGTTACAGGATCAAGCTCAAAGCTTGATGAGGATTTGGAACAAGACTGTAGGCATACAGTGCATGGAACACCGTTTTTGGACATCATTTGAAGGAACCAGAGTTGCCCTTTATTGCCTAGAGCTGATTACTGGGGGGCAAAATGAGAAAATGATTTGGGGGCTGATATTTATAAAGCGACTTTGTGTCCTCAAGAGAGGTGCCCTAGAGTTCTACAGGGTGTCGGATATTTTCTGAGGACCAGTTCGTGTGATGTTCAAGATTTTAAAACCTGATCACTGTAAGAGATTAGGGCCTATCATGGAACTTTTTTGCGACCCCCTGTAGAAGATATGTCCACTCAGAAGGTTTCTCTGTACTTCCTTCAGAATAGAAACAAAGAATGTAACAGTAGAGTGAAAAGAGGGAATTATTCACTTTGGGAAGTGGTTAGCCCATCATGCGAGTCACGCATGTCAGGTATTATGATGACTTGCCACCCCACAATTATTTCACTTTTAGGGGTGGAGTTCCACTTTGTCATCACAGCAAGACACAGTCTCATACTGAAGCTGCTCATTTCTATGAAATCAAAAACAGATATCAAAGTTCTCATGGCCCAAGGTGTCCATTTGAGAAATTGTTGTTGACTTCAGCACTCAGCCACTGGCATGGTTATGCATCATACAGTATAGGCTAGAACAAGAAAATATCAAGTTTTCCTTGAAAAGGGTCATGCAGGGTACAGGAACAGCTTCCCCAGCTCCAAGATGTTGCCATCAATTAGGATGTTGACCAGTATGAGTACAGAGTTGGCTTCATATTCAAGAAGGTATGAAGGCACGTTGTGCAGGGCCGGAGTAAAACATGGCGTATGGCAAGTCAGCCAAATAGAAAGCTTGTTTTTTTGACCATTTGTTGACCATCTGTCAAAAAGTATTATTTTTATTATTCTAACCGGTTGATACTTAGATTTGAGCAATCTTGAGAAGTTATGCAAGCGTCAGAGTCATTCTTTCACTTGTGATCATTATTGGATTCACTGAAGAAATCTCGAACACACAAGTAACAGTACCGGTACGGGATAAAAACCCCTAACTGACCCACCCCTCGCCGATTATCCCGTCAAGTCTTGGCACGGAAATAGTTTTTCACCACCTCAGAATGGCCATAGAAAAAGTGCCCCTTGTAGGGCACCGGTAGATCTATTCTTGGCCAATTTTGGTTTTCTCTTGCTTTGGCCGCCCTTACACAGTCACAGTAAATTGCACTGCAAACATCCGTCTTTAAAATGAGGCACTCTGTAGCGGAACTCAATTCCGAACATCACGTCGTGCCTCATCAACATTAACGTTGGAGAATCCCCGTATCTATTCGATGTTTTTGTCATTGGTCAGTACGCCTAACTGTAACACAATAACACCGTGTGAGGTATCTCTTTTCATCTAGTTCAATTTACACGTATAAGACTAAGTTAACGATAATTGAGCCTAGTGTGCTGGCCATCCGCCATCCGCCAGTCGCCAGGTTTTACGCCGACCCCGTTGTACAAGGCTACTCTTCCCATGTACATGTAGTTTGTGAACGGACTTCTTCTTGCCCAGGTAGACTCTAGAGTTGGGGGAGGAAAGTTATCCTGGAACAGATGACTGTAGAATTGTCTGTGGTATTGATATAAACAACATGAGGTAGCACTAGGATACCTCATAGTTTCTCTAAGGAAACACTAGTCACCTAACCACACAGCAAACTCCCAGCGTGCATATACTTGTTTTTACTGCAAAAGTCAGAGTGCAGTGGACTAGCCTAGATGCCATCCCTGAGTGTCCCTGAGATCCTGGGTTCGATTCTCAGTCGGTCCCAGTACTCCATGTGATAGAGAGCGCGATTTTTTGACAGCATAGGTTTCCTTCGGTTTCCTCCTACTCACCAAATACAGTGGAACCCCGGTCGGCGACCACCCCTATAACACGACCACCTCAGAAAGACGACCAGTTTTCAAATGTGCCGATTGTTTTTCTCTTTATTTTCCTTTGGAGAGTTTCACTAAGGCCCCTATTACATAGAAGTATACGGTATACGAAAACGCCGGTCAACAAAGGCTTCAAATGGATTCACGACCGTGAGACCACTGTTATCCGGCGTTTTCGTATACCGTATACTTCTATGTAATAGGGGCCTAACGCGACCACCCCGCTATCCGGACCGCGACCACAGCTTTGGCTCTCCCAAGTGACAATTAGCACCTCGGTAACACGACCACACACAAGCTAATTAGGGGATCTGGTTATGAAACAAAGTTTACAGAGGCGAGTCAGCAGCGTGTGTGTACCTAACAGGACCGAATTGTGAATTATGTAATTCGTTATTCGTACCCAACAGGACCAATGCATAGGACATGGCATATGCCATGCGCATGACGGTTGGGGTCAGGCAGGCCTAAGAATGAAACATGTGACGGCGCAATATTTACACGGACTTCACCATTTCCATACCTGCCGGTTGTCCATCCTAGGAGTCGCACTGTCGGTCGGCTATCTGCTTCCTAGTATCAGGCCAGGTTGGAAATGGTCTAGTAGTCTGGTTTATTAAATGAAACATAGATAAAAAACAAAATATGACCCTCAGTTTACCTCTGTCTGGATCGGCACTCATTGGGCCGATTTTGGTAAGGCGACCACCCCGCTAACGCGACCACTTTGGGTCTGTCCCGTGGGTGGTCGTGTTATACCGGGGTTCCACTGTATTGTCATAAGAGCCAATCATAAATGGGCAAAGTTAACTCAAGGCTCAACTCAATATATTTTAACATTTCATTTCTTTTTTAAGATCTGCCATTCACATTTCACCTAATTTCAAGTCCCATGAAATGTATTGGTGCAACACCGAGGTATATTTGGCCAACCATCACCTACATGTACATGTAGTTAAAGGCTTTGCACACACCAAAATCGGATGCATTAATGTGGTAAGCCTTTGTGACACACCAAGAAGAGATCTATCGTGAGGTAGGCCTAAAAGTGCAATAGGTACCGGTATCCGTAAGTTTAGTTCAATATTCCACTGGTTATCTACAGGATCGAGTAAATAGCAGATTATTTACATCATTATCAGCTTTATTACACCAGCTTGTGCTATGATACAGCTGTATTATACAGCAGTAATACTAATAATGCAGAACATACAGCAAAGTTTTGATAGATTGAACAGTTCTGAACACATCATAATGTCATGATGCATTCCACTAACATGCAACATCATTGCATGATCATAATGTGGTGAATGAAATACCCGCTTGACAAAGTTTGCTATGCGATGGCTCTGCGATTGATCGACCTGTCGCGACGTCATTTAAACTGTTGACGTTGCGTCACAAAAAAGTGACCTGTACATTTTTCTACAGGAATAATCAGACAAAAACCTTGCTTTTATCGCCAACCTATCTCCTAATTTGAGTTAAGAAATGGAACAGGATTTTGTTCCTGAGCGCTGAAACACTGGCGCACCGGAACACAAACGCCCCGACGCCGCGTCTTGGAACAGGATCAGAATCGCCCATCGCCGCGTCTTGGAACATGATTTTCTTGTTCCGTGGCGCCAGTTTTACAGCGCTATTATTTTTTGGCGCAATTTTCACACACTGATGCTAGCAGGGTATCAGTTCCCAATGTAATAGAATGTAATGTCCCCCGATATGTGATGTCCCCAACAATACATTTACGGATTAAGCGGCACCCTGAATTGGACTCTAAGTAAAAATCTTGTTCCAGGACGCGGCGACGGGCGATTCTGTCCCAGAGCGTCAACAACAAACCGGCGCCACGGAACAAGAAAATCATGTTCCAAGACGCGGCGACGAGCGTTTTTGTCCCATAGCGCTGGTGGCATGGCTTCATCCAAGAACATAGCGCCGGGAGCTGGCGCTACGGAACAGGAAAATCCTATTCCAAGACGCGGCGTCGGGGCGTTTGTGTTCCGGTGCGCCAGCGTTTCAGCGCTCAGGAACAAAATCCTGATTCCAGTTTTTATATGCTAATTTTAAGGAAATGAAATGGTCCATGGACCATGTGCTCACCCGTTTGGACATAATAGTGTAATGACAGAGAGAGGTACATGTCAGTTATGACTGAGCAATCTGGGTCAAGTCATTCCCAAGTTGCAGGACTTCAATGATTTTTGGGTTATGCCCCCTGGCGGCCATATTGGATGTCCAATCGGGCCAAAACTTCACATGCACATAAAGGTCATCTAGAGGGTGCCACATAGCACATTTGAGTGCTCTTGGTCAAGTCGTTCCTGAGTTATAGCACATTTGATGATTTTCGGGTTATGCCACCTGGTGGCCATATTGGAAGTTTAATCACGCCGAAATTTGACGTGCTTGTAAAGGTCATCTAGAGGGAGGTAAGTATCAAGTTTGAGNAATTGTATTATTTAGAATATCATCAACATTCTTATGTAAAGTTACAGGCATATTGCTGACATACAAATTTTTTTTGATTTTGGTGAAACCATGGATTTGTTGTATAGGTCAGAGTGCCCGACCCTGAGATCAAGTACAATATCAGTTTGTCGAAAATATGGTCCATTCAAAACTGCTCTGTAGCTCGGTTATTTCTGAGTGCATATAACTGTGGAAGGTGTCATTTTGTTCGTAAAGATCTTCTCTACACAAAAATCCTTCGCAAATTAAGATCCCTTCGGTTACAGGATCACCAGAGGCAAATTAGTAAACTCACTTTTTAGCACATATTCAGAGTTGTATATTCTTGGTAGTTATATATTCTTGATGTTATGTATCCTAATTAGATGCACCTATAATAAAAATCTGGAGATGATCCAGTCATTAGTTCAGGAGTTATTGCACTTTTTGTGTTTTTGGTTTCAGCCACCTGGAGGCCACGCCAAGAATCGAATCGGACCGAAACTTGGTGTCATAGGTCATCTGACCTAGGGGTATATATCGTAGAGTCGGTTCTATAACATCAATGCATTATATGCCGAAGTCCCGCCCCAGTTCATTACGATGTCAGAGCCCGGTTTCCCGCCTGCATTGATCGACCAATAGCGCACAGGAGAAGGCCTGGTCAGTTTCTTGCAAATAAGACATGAGGTGGTGGGATATCACTAGGCCTATGTTGTCAGTCAAATGCCACAGAAAACAACTTGTATCAATAAAGAATGCACTCATGCACGCACGCAAAATCCAAAGCTTTTGTCAACCACTGACAACAGAGGCGTGGAATTCTTGAACGCATGGTGAAATGGATCTCTATTTCATGAAACCACAATCCGTAATAGCACCTACCGGTAGTACTGACGGCCTATTCAAATCCCGTCACGAATGTCAGTCTTGACCAACATGTGACCACTAGTAGTGAAATGGGCGTTGCTAATCTTGAATTTCGGATTGATGTTATAGAACCGACTCTACGGTATGTACCAACTTTCAGACCAATAGCTCCAGCGGTTACGAAACGTGCCCTGCTAACGGACAACGACGACTAGACGGACGTAGTGAACTTTTGGCTGTTGTGTGAATCCATTTTCTTGTGCACCTGTGACACCTTGTGCACCTTTACTTGTGCACCTGTGACACCTTGTGCACCAAAAAAGTTGCCTTGTGCATCAAAAAAGTTGCCTTGTGGATCAAAAAGTGTCTTGCCTTGTGGATCAAAATAGACAGGAAGGACAAATTTTCGATGGACAGTTAAAGCCTGTGCACCCACTTTCGAGATATGAATCAGAAGGCCCTGTAGTATTGTTTCTGATAGCCATTTTGTGCACCTAGATGCACAAGAGAAAATTGAATCAGAATGACATCTCATACAGCAAATTCAAGGTACAAAAGGCACAAAANATGTCTTATTAATTTATAAACTTTCTTTCAGCCAAATGAAGCTCTGCGCCAGTTACCTGCACTCTGCTTTTGGTCAGGCTGAGCAACCCTGCAGTTATTCAACCTTTTCTTTCAGCTAAAATAGCTTCTTCTTAATTGTCCAGCGGCCACCCGTGGGGCTTGGTCGCTATTCTTTCCTTAATTGCTTGTTTGTCCTCTCTACACAGATTTATGTAGTTCTACATTCGGGTTTCAGCTCAGTCTTTTCTAGAGTTTCAGATTGTAAAGTTCCACTTGAAAAAGACCCCGATTGGGGTCGAAAATTCGTGAATTCTGGAGATTGACTTCTTGTTTATTATCATACAGCAAATTCGATGCACAACCACCTCGTGTTAAACACGGACGACGACGACGACGACGACGGGGTGTCGGGGTGGCGCAATGGAAACATCGGCGCCTGCCACCACTGAGGTCGCGGGTTCAATCCCCGGTCGTGCAAGTGGCTTTATGTGGTAGAGAGGGCGATCTCTCCTCGACATCGTAGGTTTCCTCCGGGGTCTCCGGTTTCCACCTACATATCATTAATATCATCCAATATTGTTTGATGAGTAGCTATAATGCCCTAAGTGGGCGCTTGCACTCCTGAGATAATTTTTTTTTTTTAAGACGGACGACGACGACGGACGCTGACCCACGACTAAAGCTCACGGGTGAGCTAAAAATTGGGGCAATCAGTCCTGATCGATCCGTGTCCCACTCTCCCAGTGGTCAAAACCCTTTGAAAGGAGAAAAATATGTAGGGTAGGTGCATGCAGATCCTGGCCTTGGACGTCAGTTATACATGTAGTTCGTTTAATGTGAAGAGGGTTAAACCCGTTTCTGAGGCTAGTCTCTGTATAAGCCAGGACATGACATGTGCAAGCCGCACTTGCTCCAATCATAGTAACAAAGGTACATGTAGGTAGGAATCAATGATTGAAGCAATGAAAAGCAATTCCCTAAGTTGATACACTGGAAAAAGCAGACTTTTAACATTGACAACTGTAACCCCAACTGGGACATGGTACTGCATGGTACACACCCATCCTGTCGAGCTGGAACTAGACAAAATCAATACGGTACACGGACTATATCCATTCACAAATCATTTGCTGATACTAGGACTACTGAATAATTCAAGATACAATTGCGTGGTAGAGCAAGCCACTATTCATATTTTGCCAATTTCATTAGGTGGTCATTCCAATGTGTTAAATATTTTATAATGTTTATCTCAGGAAATACAGTGGGGAACATGTCTGGTAGTAAATCACCTTGAAACGGGTGATGAAAGTGGACAAGGACAATGCCATAACAACTGTATTTATGATGTGCATTACTGCAAAATGCAACATGTAATTGATTGAAGTGAATTAGGAAAAAATTGTTTGTTCTGGTATTTGTTAATTTGTGTAGTAAAAACATGCCTGTCATGACACTTTCAAGAGTCAACTACTCAGATTGTTAATGCAGGCATGGATGCGATCTAAAAGGAAGGGCCCAAGGGCTACTGTTGGAACTGACATAAGCATGCAGATATTCTGAAGTTATGATGTAAAGGCGACATGGTAACTTTACTTGATGAAGGGTTATAGTAATTGTATCACAGCGTGTCGAACTTCTCAAGTGATGAGAAAGGATGGCAGCCATTTTGTGGCTACCACCTGGACTTGTCTCACTCTCAGCTACATCTAAGTGGCTTCGATGTAACATCATGCAATTGAGCTTAGTTGCTACCACTGGCTTGTGTGGGTTGGGCAGACAGTAGTCTTATTTGGTTCCTGACATGGCTGATGCTGCCGCCTGGTGAGCGATACTGAAGCAGTTGCTGTTTGCCGCTTTAAATAGACTGCAGAGGGTACGCCAAACTGTCTTATAATTTAAAGGAGCACGGACGGTATTGGATCTCAAATGCGCTATTTGACTGCCGACATAGAGGGAGCCACCTAGCGGCAGTAAGACGAACTACAAAAATGCATTACAAAATGTACGTAGTAAATCTGGTCAATTCGCCGACAACGTAGTTAGTACCCGGGTAGGAGAGTGGCGCGGTGGCGCCAGCTGTCGAGAAAAAGTCGCATTACCATGGTCCTTAAGGCTGAGTATTCATTATTTTGGTCAATGTCTTGAAATCTCAATCTCAAAATCTAGGCCNATTTAGCTAATGAAAACATTAAAGACGGAAAATTTTGCACAAATACCGTATTATCGGCTTTTTCTCGTCTGCTAATGTCATAACAACCACGACCCGTCATCTCACCCGCCATATTGAAATAATAAATTCGCTCATTAGCCCCATCAAAACTTTCTGCAGTTAGTTACATGTAATTGGTGCAGATTACAGAGACAATGGGCATTAATTACCAAGATGACATTCCTAACGAGTAGTTGACAAAACATCAGGCCATTTCCCCACGCAATTACGATAAAAATTCTAACCTGAGATGATGACTTGGTCCTAGGCGGGCTTGGCGCTGGAGGCTGGGTATCTTCTTGAGTCATGCTTCGGCTTGATTCTGCATCAGTTTCCTTCGAAATTTCGGCAATTTCTTGCTCCTAGAGGTGACTGACTCTTGTATCTGTCTCCTCTACCGTCCTTCCAGGGATTTGGTCGTAATACACTTATTTTACGGCCAGGATAACAAGATGCCCCTTGTTCGATGCTAGCCGCTATCGCACCGATGCTGTCAATAGGACCGGTTCAATGCGGAATAGGGGTGTTGGCTACAACGTCATCATCATCACTAATGGCAGCATCCTATTAAGTGGTGCGACCACAGTGGCTTGTGATTCTGGGTGAGATAGGTTTTCTGATCGGGTCCAGGCACACAGAATTAAGCCTTCGGCCTAAACAACACACATTGTATAAGTATAAAGTACGGGAAGTGTTGCCACTCAAAACAGCTGAAAAATACAGCAACCAGACCTCTCTCGCTTCAGACGCCCTAACAGCCAAAATATCCAATATTCCGCAATGAAACTTTGCACAACGAACCTTGAGAACCGTATTCACTGTTACGATATCCAATTTTCCAGTTTAAGCGATTGCTTCCACTCTACGACTTTAATCAGCGAATTTTCCCAAACTTCATAAATTCCGCCATCCGTAGTCTGCCAGAACAATGTCGCCAGTGCGCATGTCCGACAACCAGCCGCAACGCGGATAAATATAAACAAATGCACGTGGTTTGCGCTGCAGTGCCGGGGTTGTGGGCTTGTAAAGAGTTTCTGGTATAAATTGAGTGAAATGTGGTGTAACAAGATGGTGCAGTCCTGTAGTGTAATAATACAACAGTGTAGGCCTACATGAAGAACTTATATCAACATGTAAGTTCTTCGTGTACCCTGTTGTATAGAGGTTGAATAAATTTTTATACAGAATTATATAGTAAAAATAAAACAAATAAGTCAAGATATGGAAAATATATTATACTCTGAGGTACTGGTAGGCCCCGGGTGGTAGGCCAAGTCAACCACTCATATCAAGCCCCATGAACCCTTTAAAGGAGCACGATATTGGATCTCAAATGCGTTATTTGACTGCCGACGTAGAGGGAGCCACCTAGCGGCAGTAAGACGAACTACAAAAATGCATTACAAAATGTACGCAGTAAATCGGGTCATTCGCCGAAACATAGTTAGTCCCTCAGTTTGGAGAGTCGAGAAAAAGCGGCAATACCGTGCTCCTTTAAAATAGGGGTCATACATGTACCTTTGTGTCCCGGTACCTATGTGTCCCCCCAGTACCCAGGTACCGTACCTATATGTTTCCCGGTACCTATGTGTCCCGGTGTAGTAGCTGATGCAGTCCCCGATGGTACAGTCTGGGGACTATAAATCCTAATTATTATAGTCCGAGTGCCATTCAACACTACGGATATAGTCCGACGGCTGGGTATCATAGTCCTGGCACCAGGAATAAATGTCCGGGGTGAAAAATATCCTACATGTACAAATCATTCTGCATTCATGTCACTGACTTTGATTCCATTTCCCATGCCATATTTCAGAAGAATGGTAAAACGAACAAAAAAAAAGCATATTTGCCAGTTAAGTACCGAATTGTTTGGGTCAATGGTCCTCCCTTGGTTGACTTCTAATTTTTGCATCATCTCTCTACCGTGAGATTTATGGTGGTGACAAATTGGCATGTCAGTAAATACATGTATTCTAGGGTGGAACTATTGGTAGGCCTACACTACAAGGTGTGTCCAAAAATGGTCCATGGACCATGTGCTCACCCTGGGTGAATGTGGCAGAAAAACATGACAAATGTTAAATCAAAATATTCCTG
>NMRB01000646.1:297196-309314 GCA_002633025.1 Notospermus geniculatus
CAAATCGCTCTCGAGTACATATCATTTCAACTGCATACAAGAGTTCCCTAATCATGCGAAACAGCCTATAAAGTAATATCAGTTACTCTTTACACCATATTATACAGGATGGTCAAAAGAGTGAACCCATACTTACAGATGTACAATATCCAGGAAGCTAAACCATTGATTTGAACGGATAAGAAATGTTGTGATAAAGAAAATGACACCCGGACCTTCCGATTCGGTTCCACAGATTATGAAGCAAAGTCGTTGGTTATCTTGAATGAATAACACCCATACCACCCGGGTTAAAATCATTTTTGCATGACGATATGCGGTTTGTATTTTGGACCACCCTGTATAATGCAGTCTACAGAATGTCGTTTTCTATATTTGGAAATCTTCATACATTCCTGGACAGAGCAATGCAAGATAACTTGAGGCACCCTCTGGATTACAAGCCCATACAATGGAGAGCGAAGCATACAGTGTAATATTATCAATCATCTCTATATACATTAGCATGATATTATCTTATCACATACAATAAAGTCGGCAAAGCATAAGTAAAGCGTAAAATGGCATATTATCTTACCCACATAAAATCGGCAAATTATTTTACAATGCTTGAACAAAATAAACTGTTTCCAAGTGGACATAATGGTTCATCTCTTAAGGGCAAGCTGACGTTGTGGATTTTTGGAGTGTTGGAGATAAAACATGTCCAAATACCATAAAAGTACAAGTTATATGATGAAAATGAAGGCACCTGCGGGGTCTATCAGTCGAAAGGAATTGAATGAGACACATCTCAGAATGCACTATTGGCTAATAAGATGAAACAAAGGCTAGTAGTCGGAACACTTTCCAAAGAAATGTTACATTTTGAAGATCAAACAAGATGCTGATCGTAAAGATCGTGTTTTTTTCTACCCAGTGGACGCCTTTTGATAGCAATATTTTCAATAGATGTAGAGTACTTTGCATGTGAATTCCATGAATGCTGCCAGATTTTACAAAACAGGGCGGCCATGACACTTTTGAGTTTTACTTCCTGGAACTGCTTTATTGTCCTGAGTGTGTATGGTATACATGAAGTGAAGGTCAAAGGCACCCTTGCCACCCCAGTTTCGATGTGTTTGTGACATTGCTGCCACTCCCTCAATGTGTCATTTACATGCTTCTTCTCTGAGAAAATTGTACCTGTTTTTCACGTTTGGTGAATTTCTTTGTTTTTGATTATGTAATGTAATTAAGCTGTAATTCTTGGGATTTTGCTCATTTTTCTGTTTCTATAAAGCACAGTGATCACATTGGACCATAAAACAGTCAACTGAGGGTGTCTTTATTGCTTTTCTCAGAGGGGCCTGGATCCAAGCAATATGAAAATGTACAACAACAGCTTGCCCTTAAGTTTTATCCTGGTTTGCAGTATGTAAGCATATAATGAAATGGTCCATGGACCATGTGCTCACCTGTGTGAATGTACCAGAAGAACAAATGACAAATGTTAAATCGAAATGTTCCCGGGCAAGCCTTTAGTTCTAGGTGCAGAGGCTACCCAGACACCTGCTGACAGCAAGTTAGAAGCTACTAGGTCAAATAGCCACGAAACGTGCCACCAAATGACAAAATTTTGAACTTTGACCTCTGGAGCGTTGGAAAGTTGGTCAAATCAAAAAGCCTTCGCATGCCATGTACCAACGGTGAAAATTTGGAGACGATCCAGACATGAGTTGAGGAATTATTAGAATTTGAGTTTTCATTTTGCCACCTGGTGGCCAAGCTAAGAATCAAATCGGACCGAAAATTGGTGTCATAGGACTGTATATGTACCAAGTTTCAGGTCAATAGCCCTAGCGGTTACGAAACGTATCACCAAATTGCAACATTTCGAACTTTGACCTGTTTGACCTTAAAAAGTAGGTCAAATCACACACCCGTTACATATGTCATGTATCCTCATTAGATACACCTATGATAAAAATTTGTAGACGCTCCTTTCATTAGTTCAGGAGTCATTGCACTTTTTGTGTTTGGGGTTTTGGCAACCTGATGGCCAAGCCAAGAATCGAATCGGATTGAAACTTGGTGTCATAGGTCATATGACATAGGGGTATAATAGTACCAAGTTTCAGGTCAATAGCCCCAGCGGTTACGAAACGTGTCACCAAAAGGCAAAATTCTGAACTTTGACCTCTGTGACCTTGAAAAGAAGGTCAAATGAAAAACCCATTATGTATGTTATGTATCCTCGTTAGATGCACCTATGATAAAAATTTGGAGATGATCCAGTTATTAGTTCAGGAGTTATTGCGCTTTTTGTGTTTTTGGTTTTGGCCATCTGGTGGCCAAGCCAAGAATCGAATCAGACCGAAACTTGCTGTCGTAGGTCATTTGACCTAGGGGTATATATGTACCAAGTTTCAGATCAATAGCTCCAGCGATTACGAAACGTGCCCTGCTAACGGACGACGACGACGGACACCGTATGACGACTGTAGCTCACAGGTGAGCTAAAAATTGGAAACGATTTTTGGAACGCCCCGTCGCACACCCCTTGAAGAAATAGGTCGTGGCTGTCAAAAATGACACTAGGAATAATTTTCCGGCCCAACTTCAAAATTACAAATTTCTGTATTTTGCGGATTACATCCTTAGGAACGCCCATATTCGCAGGTAACCGTAATCTTAACATGCTAAATGGGTGCCAACGGGAGTGGGGGCCAGGACAACCAGCGGTCCTCTAAAACCCGCAGGATCCCCTTAGTCCTCACTTACCACCCCGGACTGCCAGAGTGAATTTCTTTGTTTTTGATTATGTAATGTAATTAAGCTGTAATTCTTGGGATTTTGCTCATTTTTCTGTTTCTATAAAGCACAGTGATCATATTGGACCATAAAACAGTCAACTGAGGGTGTCTTTATTGCTTTTCTCAGAGGGGCCTGGATCCAAACAATATGAAAATGTACAACAGCTTCCCCTTAAGTTTTATCCTGGTTTGCAGTATGCAAGCATATAATGAAATGGTCCATGGACCATGTGCTCACCTGTGTGAATGTACCAGAAGAACAAATGACAAATGTTAAATCGAAATGTTCCCGGGCAAGCCTTTAGTTCTAGGTGCAGAGGGTACCCAGACACCTGCTGACAGCAGGTTAGAAGCTACTAGGTCAAATAGCCACGAAACGTGCCACCAAATGACAAAATTTTGAACTTTGACCTCTGGAGCCTTGGAAAGTTGGTCAAATCAAAAAGCCTTTACATGCCATGTACCAATGGTGAAAATTTGGAGACGATCCAGACATGAGTTGAGGAATTATTAGAATTTGAGTTTTCATTTTTGCCACTTGGTGGCCAAGCTAAGAATCAAATCGGACCGAAACTTGGTGTCATAGGACTGTATATGTACCAAGTTTCAGGTCAATAGCCCTAGCGGTTACGAAACGTATCACCAAATTGCAAAGTTTGGAACTTTGACCTGTGTGACATTAAAAAGTAGGTCAAATCACACACCCGTTACATATGTCATGTATCCTCATTAGATTCACCTATGATAAAAATTTGTAGACGCTCCTTTCATTTGTTCAGGAGTTATTGCACTTTTTGTGTTTGGAGTTTTGGCAACCTGGAGGCCAAGCCAAGAATCGAATCGGATTGAAACTTGGTGTCATAGGTCATATGACATCGGGGTATAATAGTACCAAGTTTCAGGTCAATAGCCCCAGCGGTTACAAAACGTGTCACCAAAAGGCAAAATTCTGAACTTTGACCTCTGTGACCTTGAAAAGAAGGTCAAATGAAAAACCCATTATGTATGTTATGTATCCTCGTTAGATGCACCTATGATAAAAATTTTGAGATGATCCAGTTATTACATGTAGTTCAGGAGTTATTGCGCTTTTTGTGTTTTTGGTTTTGGCCATCTGGTGGCCAAGCCAAGAATCGAATCAGACCGAAACTTGCTGTCGTAGGTCATTTGACCTAGGGGTATATATGTACCAAGTTTCAGATCAATAGCTCCAGCGGTTACGAAACGTGCCCTGCTAACGGACGACGACGACGGACACCGCATGACGACTGTAGCTCACAGGTGAGCTAAAAATTGGAAACGATTTTTGGAACGCCCCGTCACACACCCCTTGAAGAAATAGGTCGTGGCTGTCAAAAATGACACTAGGAGTAATTTTCCGGCCCACGAAATTCACAACTTCAAAATTACAAATTTCTGTATTTTGCAGATTACATCGATCCTTAGGAACGCCCAGATTCGCAGGTAACCGTAATCTTAACATGCTAAATGGTTATCGAATACAGCAAAGCCACAGCAGTTGTGCAAATAGGCAATCTCGGGGCAATATTTGGCAGGCACCTCTCATATAGGTGTAAAGGTTTTTAGTGTCCCCCTGTAAAAAGTGTCCACTTCTATTGTTGAATGAGGGAATAAGCGGCATGCGTATTCAAACCAATTGTCAGAGATTAGAATGTAACAATAGGATCTTTTGTTCCTGGGACAGTTTTTCCTGGAGACATTCTTTCCCTTTACACGGCAGCATATTTCATCGGTGGTTCAGTGTGCTAAGAACAACATCGGTCAAATTCGAAAATACCTGTCGATAAAGATAACACCAGATTGTACTGTATGACCAGACTCCTTTTCACCTCAAGACTGGACTTCTATAACTCTCTTTTTATGAACCAAACCTACCACCATCTGTTCTAAGGCCACTCAAGAGTCCAGAACTCTGCTGCGAGACTCATTACAAAACCCAGGACGTCCAAGCATATTGCTTTCCATCTCCTGACGCATAAGATTTTTGTGATCACTTTCAAGGCAATTTACAATCAGGCGCTACGGTATCTTTGTCAACGCGTCAGTGTTAAGTGTCAACCTCGCATTCCTCACTCATCAGATGGTGTTCACCTTTATCAATCCAGAGAGCGACCCCATCTTACGGTGAACGTGCTTTTTCATGGCAATTCCTGCTAAGCTACAAAAACAGCCAGAGTCTGAGACTCGAAATGACGAATGAAGCCGATAAGAGACCAAGCGGCCGCCGTGAAAACCGAGGTGCCATCGATATCGATTGATTGCACCAATATTGTCATATCCCTTCATCGTTAATGGTCCCAATCAGACTAAATATGTATCAAATAATCAAAATATTTGAAATGTTAGCAGTTTCTAAGGCAGCACGCTATGAAAGCAGCCCGAGTCGAAGAAGAATTGGAATGACGGGCACGAAGCCGAAATCGCCATCGGTCCGATTATTGTGATTTTTGCCTAATATATTTCGTCATATTTTGAACCCGCTCGTGTAGTTTTGGTGCAAAATACTTTCAGTTATTGATTGGTAATATTCTAAAATACCACTCATGTATGATTTCATCAGGTGATTGTGTATGATCATAGGGATTTTATGCGATGATCATACAATGTAGGTATATTTCATCTCGATTCACTAGTGTGCAAGCACCACAACCTTTCCCATGATTCCTCATCCCATGAACAAAAGAGCATCCAACATGTCAATGTAACTGGCGCGGGAAATTCAAATAGTGCTGTTTTCTATTTTGTAAGCCAGCGCCCCCTGGAGAACAAATTTCGAATTAATTACCATCGCATTTGGTGCATCAAAAATCAAGTTCCATACGATTCTAGTTTCTATTCGATATACATGTATTGCTTCTGGGCTGAGTTACTGGGGTTTTCCATTTTACGGAAAATGCCCCCTGGAGGGCATAACGTAGGTCAAATTGCAAAAAAATTTTGAGCTGTTTTTAAGCCCTGCCTAGGGCCTACCACTCCACCAAGTTTCATGCCTCTGGGCGTAACGATAGCGAACTGTGCCAGTTTAACAGACACACACACAGACATTTTGAGCCATTTAGTCATATGAATAGCTCAGCTGACCTTTGGTCACTTGAGCTAACAACACATCATTGATGTATTAGAAATTTCTGAAGCTCATTTTTCTTGGTCTTGCTGATTCAAAGGAACAAGAAATAAGAAACAAGAAATGTTATGACTGCTCCATACATTACATACAGTGACACTATTGATCTTGATTCCCAGTGACGTACGCAAATGACCATGGGAGACACCTGCTGAGTAAGTGCTCAACAGTGACTGCTTTATGGTGTGGTGATAACCGATTTGTTTGGGTGTCAGTAATTAACACTTACTTGAAAAAGTGGATTGAGGGTGGGAATTTATCATGAAAGACTGGCATTTTATAATAACCGAAGCTAGAAACAATTTTCCTAGTCCCTTTAACGCTGGCCTACGTACGTAGTTTTCTTCTCTTTAGCTGTTGGACCATCAGTTGAGCCAAATGCAAGAACAACATGTGCCTTGTCTGCAAGGCGCTACGGTATCTTTGTCAACGCGTCAGTGTTAAGTGTCAACCTCGCATTCCTCACTCATCAGATGGTGTTCACCTTTATCAATCCAGACAGCGACCCCATCTTACGGTGAACGTGCTTTTTCACGGCAATTCCTGTGCTCTTGAACTGCCTCGGCGAATGACGTTTTGCACTAACTATGAATCTTTCAGGTCTGTTCTGACGTCGCACTTGGTTACAGCTGCGTTTTCAGGAGAGGCTTGAGGTATGTAAAGCGCCCTGAGCGGATTTTTTTTCCGATGCGGATACAGCACAAAATTCCATTCTATCTTTAAATTGGTAGTACAATGACTCCCATTATTAGTACTGTAATATGTACAAGATCAAGATGGCGGCTTCTGATTCTGTATTCAGACACCTTGACTGGCACGTCCAATTGTCTTTTATGAATACATTCCGATTGTACGCCCTGGTCGGATAATCCTTTAGCTGACTATTTTTGTCAACCCAATTAGAGCTACTGACTTCGGTTCACAAAAATGGCGCTGGAATCAAAACACCAGAACTGAATAAGAAGTCTCTGGGATCAGGTTCCTTCCAACATAATTTTGTCTCTAAATAGTGAACTAAGTGTGGCACTTATCCTTTGTTCAACACAAAAGATAAGTATCACACTTAGACTTAAGTACATGTACTTTTATGAATATGGGCCCTGACATTTTATATGTGATATGAGGCAGTTAATTGTGGCTTGTATTGAAAACTTCAGGTAAATATCTCAAGCATTGCAAAAATACAGGAATTTTAAAATAGGAAGTGGTTATTTGGCAAGCAAATGCTTGCCGAATTACAGAAATTTGGTCTTAGATGGCAAGCAGACAATAATGAATATTAATTAGACTTCATTAATTATGCAAACAGAAGATGAAGATGGCGTCCTCCGACTCGCCGTCGCAGCCCTCGCCAAAAGGCATCGAAAAGTTGCGATTGGGAGTAGGCTATGCCTCCAACGAAGATTTTACGACGGCGTTGAAGGCATCGAACTGTTTATTTGCACAGTTACCTGCTGTGTATGCAGTAAGCGTATTAGTCTTGGATGCACGTCTAGCTCATTAATTATGCACCGCTCCAAGAGCAGCTGGCAGGGCAGAAAATATCGTTTAGTGGAGGGGGCCTTGCGGAAAGGAGACACCTACAAGCGATTTTCAGAAGAAAGTGGTTATTTATCGACTCTGGTTTGCCAAACAGTACGCCAAGTTTGGCTTAAAACGACGAGTTACTTGCAATGTCCTGAACCATTTAATAAATTCCCACCGCATATCTGCAGCCAGTTGATTAGCGCAGTGCGAAGAGTGATGGGCCAGCAACCCCAATGTCGCGGGTTCGAAACTTGTGTGATCACACTCTTGATTTTTTTCTTTTTTCGTTTTTCTTGTTTTTTTCCTTTTTCCCGAAAAGGCATATCAAGAAGAAACGTTTTGTGTTTTCGTACAAAAAAATAGATCCGAACAGTGGAAGGTGCCAACAAACGACTGCCGGATTGGTGGCCTCATTGGCCACAGTAGTCAATGCTCCGTAACTACGCCATAGGTGAGGGTGCCATTGCTTGCACCTGGATAGGTTATAACTTCCTCCAAGGTTATAACAAACAAATGGCAAATCTGCTTGCCCAATAGCCAAACGTGCTGAATAATATGGCAAGCACATATCCTGATTAATATTCGTTAGGGGGCGTGACATGCTTGCCAAATAGGGACATTTTTCAGCATTAGATGGCAAGCATGCTTGCTAAATAAGGAAGAAAAAGGGAACTGCTTGGCAAGCATGCTTGCCAAATAAACCCGGCCTTTAAAATAAGGAGTCAAAATCTGTTGTGCCGAAACCATGCAGTTATCCTGGTGCCCGACCTGAAATGATTTGGCCGTTATGCCCGACTGATACGACATGTGTGAATCAATTCGTATTGCTGCCAAAAACCTGTGGACAGTGATACTCATTTGCATTCATTTCATTACAATACAAGATTAACCACTGAGAAGGGCAGAGTATCGGGTTTTCTGCATGGTGTTTAGTGATGGTGATCGGGGAGTTATGGACAGATGAGAAGCCTCAATAACTTCCCGATCACCACTAATCACCCTGCTAAATGATACACTGTCCTTCTCAGTGGTTGATTTTGTAGTGAAATGAATGCAAAAAGTCTCACTGTCCACCTGTTATTTGCAGCAATTAATATGAATTGACTCACACGTGTCGTATCAGTCGGACATAGCGGCACAATCAGTTTCAGGTTTCGCACCAGGATAATTGTGTGATTCCGGCAAAGCAGATCTTGACTCCTCATTTAAAATTGCTGTATTTTGTAATGCCTTCAGAAATTACCTGAAATTTTCACCACACGCCCACATTTAACAGCTTCATATAAATATGAAATGCCATGACATTTGTTTAACAATTGTGAAAGTTATGGCCTTATAAGATGTGTTCCAGTTTTTGGGGGCCACCCGATACATTTAGATGGCTACTGTACGTATACGTAACTTTAAGCATTTTATGAAAAAAAGCCAATGATGTGGCTTGCATCTATCAATTAATTGGAATGGATTGCATCAAATGGATTATTGCATCTATCAATTACATGTACTAATTGGTACCAAAATCTCAGTTGTCAGGTCACACCTGGTTTTGCTACTGGGATCTAGCGCCTCCAAAATTTATTGCATTGAAAGCGCGTCAGTGTCAGGACTTCGAATCGAAGACATGAACAGCCTGCTCTTCGGTCAGCAATGTCGACCATCACAATGATAGAAGATGGACCATGGCAATGCCAGACATCTGCCACTTTACAACTGCATTTTTAGTGTAGTACTGACACAAGAGTAACTGTCAGTCTCAAAGTAGAAAGGTTATACACTATTTCCAGGACTTGGATGTCGAAGTGATTTGTAAGGTTAAAATTGATGTGGTCGATTTAAATGAATAAACCTGCCATGCAGAGCAATCTGAAAGCTGACATGAAAAGCTATAGCTTCTTTGCACGCCCGCAAACTCCAACTGCAAGCTAAAAGCAATAAATAATCGTCAGAAACGTGTTCTGACTTCCGTCCTTTATGATTTCTAAGCAACGAATACAACAGTGTCCTCTTGTATCATCTACCGTGATGTCAATGCCGAGTGGATTTGTGCGAATCGCGGTCGTTTTTCCGGTTTCATATCCCAGCATCGTTGCATCAATTGAAAGACGTATGCCGGACATCCATCAGGTTTGGGCAACCGGTACCCTAGAATGAAAAACTAAGTATTAATCTAAGTGAAGAGAGAGCTAAGTGTCAACAAAAGGACAACACGAGCAGAGGATGAAGAACTCCCTTTATGTACAGTCATGGACATTAGTTTATCTACACCTGATAAGTTGAATATTTCAAATACTACTGGGCCGATTTTAACACGGTTTGTTCCATATGAAAGTACATCTTGTTGGTCATATTCCTGCATAAGAATTTGGGAAATTTGGAAATATCGTAATTATGTAATAGCTCATCAGAAAAAATACTAAAAGTCAAACTTTTTATTATGTAATATTTTTGAGATTTTTGTTGCAGATGTGATAGAGTAGAACTTTCTAAGGATGTTGGGCTTTGTTCCATCAAAATATGTTGAGTGGTTGCTGAGATATTTGAGATTATCAAAAGGTGCTGGGGACTTAAGAGAGGTTTTCAACTTTGGGGAAATCTCGGAAAGTACAGAAGCTATCTTCTTGAAACTTTCATGGTTGACAGTATGGTCCATATCAATCATCACGACATAATATCAACCGGCTCCTTCTATTGTTTCATTACTTACTGTAATTAGTCCTTTTGAATGCCTTAGAAATTGGTGAAGGAATCAATATATTCCATTGAGAGTTTGACTGAATATCCTTGGGATCATGTTGAATAAGATTATCCAAAAGAAAACAAACAAGTTCTATCACGACGCGGGCTTTTTTAAGGATAGAAATATCGGTTATACTGCCCAGTTTCAACTTTACTGAAATCTGAGCCACAGGGTTTTATGCATGATTACAAGTCTTGACATAACAGGCCAGCAACAATACATGGGCCTAACCACTCATGGAGGGCCAAGGGTGATGAATTGAATAATGTCAAGTGAACTCTTTGCAAGTTTAAGGACAGTGACATCACATGTCTGTTATGTTTTGACTAGACACACTGCTTGGAAAAACAACCACACAGAAAGGAGACCTGCCCCTGTTCATTTCTGCTGTTATCGGAAACACTCAAAAAGGCCAATATATGGAAGAAACATTTGACCATTACAAGCTGTTACAGCATTATGGAATAATAGGCAGGGAACCCTGTCCCCTCTGTAAGAATTGGTCAGTCCATTCCCCTTGCATAATTCTGGAAACTACACCCTACTTCCAGCCGTAATATACCTGAAGTAGTCCATTGAATTTTGAATTTTACACGTTCAACATCAAGTATAGGTCTCACTCGATATATCTGAATGTTTTCAAGCGAAAATTCAAGCGGGAACATGTCGAATTTTATCAATAAAATTGACTATTTTAGCGTAAAGAATAGACCGAAGAGCAACGTCACTCATTCTGAATGACGTACGACGGAACGACGTGCGACGTCAAAGAGGTTTTCAACGTCGCGGCGCATGCGTTTTTGTGTAAAAACTGAGTTGTTCCCCAGCGCCTCCTTTGGGCACTCCGGTTCCCATTGGGCAGAAATATTGCGTATTTTTCAAAGTATCAAAATATTGACATTTTGAAAAACATACGTAACTTCTAATCAGTTTTGGCTAAACGTTCCAAAACTTCATAGCCTACTTCTTCACTTTTAGGTGAACTCTGTCTTCTGATATCAAAATTTTGTGAAAAATTGAAAAATCTCAAATTATCGAAATTTTGATAATCTCAAATATCTCAGCAACCACTCAACAGATTTTGATGAAACAAAGTCCATGATCCTTAGAAGGTCCCACTCTATCAAAACTGCAACAAAAGTCAGAAAAAAATTACGTAATAAAAATGTTGATTTTTAGGACTTTTTCTGATGACCTATTACGTAATTACGATATTTCCAAATTTCCACAATTTTTATGCAGGAATATGACCAACAAGATGTACTTTCATATGGAACAAACCGTGTTAAAATTGGCCCAGTAGTATTTGAAATATTCAACTTATCAGGTGTAGATAAACTAATGTCCATGACTGTACATCATGAACAATACACTGTATCCGCTGCCGGGAATATCGTCGTGCCCAGATTTTCTAATTACACATGTTTTTGGCAAGTTATAAAATGCAATCTAACAAAAGGGCCTGTAGTTGTGCATGATTCGCAATCCTACAAGCGTCATCATGTTCGACAACTACATCGGGATGAAGAGTTGGCGACAAACACACCAAATTCATAGAAACAAGATTTATTGAAGCTTGACTCGCGTTTCATTTATGGGAAAAACGACATGGGACGTCTAACCAATGTGGTTGTGTAAAGTTAAGGCGGTGACAGACTGGTCCGTATACGATCCGGTCCGCTGCTTCGCTTGAATCACTTTCTACTCATTTCCTTTTGATGTGACAGACTGGTGCATATCCGATCCGACACGGCACGTTATCCCGCACCGAATCAATCGGGTGGGCGATTTTTACGGACTGCAGATACACAATGCTGACCTTTAAAGCTAAGCGCACATGTCCGACAAAAAGCCTTCCGAAATGTATACGTTTACCGGATCCGTTATCGGATTGAAATGGGACACACTGATTGA
>NMRB01000647.1:9891-44175 GCA_002633025.1 Notospermus geniculatus
AGGGGCATTAACAGCAGCTTAAGGGTGTGAATAAACGAAGACAGCTAAGGAACAACTAGAGGTGTTACACCAGTGATTATTAAAAGAACAAATACAAGAGGTATCTGCATGGAATGAGGTAAAATTTTATTGTGAAAACTTGTGTAAAACACTTATAAATAAACTGTTTCCATATAAAGGCAATCAATACAAATTTTGGACACACAAATTTGGACATATCACTATTCTAGACCATTTACATGTATTTGGTTTTGGGTAGGCCTATATACAATAGTGGACGGAATAAGAGAGATTCTTCTCCAAAAAGTTCAGATAAATTTACAATATCAGTGTTATATGTGCAAAATTGATTATTCATTGTTGTGGCCAATTGTTTTATGTCTTAATATCACAGAAAATATCCTTGGACTCGAATAAGAAAATTCTCAAACTGGAATTTTGCTGGAATTAGCTAAATTAGCTAATTAGCTGAATTAGCCTAAAATTTTCGAACTTTTAGCCGGAATTGCCTTCTAAATTGAAGTATATGAACACAACTGACAATTGGTACAATCTGAGCATTGCAGTACAGATATGAAATCAATGCAACTATGGCACGTTACCCATTGCACACAATCTATGGCACGTAAACCATGGCACACAACCTATGGCACGTAAACCATGGCACACAATCTATGGCACGGTAAACCATCGCACACAATGGCACGTAACCCATGGCACGTAAACCATGGCACACAATCTATGGCATGTAAGCCGTGGCACACAATCTATGGCACATCAATAGGCTTCCAGAATGTAAATTCAATTACATGTAATGAAATTGCTCAACTTCGTCACACCCATGCAATTTTGTGTCTCTGGTGTTAGCATCTAGTTGTGTGGTTGGAGTGCAATGTTGATGCTATATGATATATTACTTTGAGAGGGATTTTGTACTTTTGACTTGCTGATACCATGGAGGTATAAAATAAGATTATACCTCCATGCTGAGACCTTCACGTCAGGTCCATGTGGTTCAAACAGGACACAATAGGAGCAAGGTGATGCACAAGATGTAATTGGTTGTACGATAATCCATGTAGCATAATCGAATCGATTTAGGACAAAGTGGTTAAAAATATTAATAAGATAGACTCTAAACTATATATGATATATCACAGCTACACATGAAAAATGGTTGCTATCTTTTCTGTTGCATAGGTAACAGCAATGGACATTTAGATATTCATGTTAAAAGTGAAAGAAGGAAGTGGTGTTAGTCCATGACAATGAGTTACAGCTTGATTTACAATGAAATCTTTGTGATTATTATGCTTGTCTCCACAATAACCGTGGGACAAACCAAGGAACAGGGCTACAAATGAAGTATAAATTGAATGTTGGTTTACTCCTACACTTGTTGCTTTGAACAAAAGACAGTCTAAGCTTGACCCGCCTTGTAGTTTTCATCGCTCATGTTGAATCCTGGATTGGCAAACTTTTGTGGATCTGCTGAATACTTCTTCTGTAAAAGAAAAGTCTTAATAGTATCAAACCTATGAGAAAATAAGACATCAAAGGAACATATTTGGGCAAAAAGTGACAGATAAGGGGTCAGCTGTAGGGTTGTTCTTTCCTTTCTAAAGATAACTAGAAAGGAAAGAAAACCCTACAGCTGACCCCTCCCTTGTTCTTTCCTTTCTAAAGATAACAAGGGGTCAGCCATAGGGTTGTTCTTTCCTTTCTAAAGATACATGTAGATGTCAAACAAGGGTTGGATATGATAGTTACCTTCTTTAAGTCACGTGCCTTCTTCCGACAAACCAACTGAAATTGAACAAATCCAAACGTTCATGAGAGATGAAAATGGCAGTACCGACCATCTTTTCTACAAATCAGGGGCCGGTTGCACAAAAGCATACTAAGTTAGAAGCCAACTAGGAGATAGTAGCATTCCAAATGCCTAGTAGCATTCTAGTTAGTTGGGTCTTCCAGGAGTGTTGCACAAAAGCATGCTAGGCACTCAACTACGTGGTAACATACTTTGTGGGATAGTAAAGTACCGTACTAGACCAAGTTGAATGACTTCCACCTGACAGCACAATGTGCACTGGGTGTGACAATTCATTGTTTTGTTGTTATATAAGCCAAGATGTTGTTCCAGACATAGTATAGTTTTGTGCAACCGTACCAACTCCATGCCACTACATGTGATATGACAATATATTCAAGCCAGGAAAGAACTCAGTAACATAGATGGCAGCACTTAGTAGTACTCCTGAACCCTACCAGACATAGTATGTTGTTTACAATGATACCAGACATAGTATAGTTCTGTGCAACCGTACCAAGTTGGTAGCCAGTTTGGTAACCAACATAGAATGATACTAGGCCTAGTATGCTTTTGTGCAACCGGCCCCTGAAGTTGATTAAAGTACGCTAGTATGCTAATAACTATTGTAGCATGTTAGAGGCATCAGTTTCCATCGTGAACACAAAAGTCTTGCCAATGAACACAGGGACATTCCAAGTTCTACCTTAGCTACGACATGAAATGATTGTTGAGAACCATCACTGATTGAATGGGGCCCAGAAAAGAATAAGAACAAAGACAAAACAAAATAAATGAGAAGAAAATGCAATTGCAACTTACAATCACAATCAACAAGATGAGTGTGATGAGGCAGATGCCCCCAATGACGCTCCCGAAAATGATAATAGTCAGTTTTTCTTCGCTCGGGCCAGTGTCGGTGATTGGAGTGATCGCAGGACCCTCAGTTGTTGGAGTATCACCCTCTGTGACTTTAACATTTGGATCAGCACTGTACGTGGTTCCGTTGACAGAAATTTTCAGGTCTCCTTTTTTGGCCTGAAATAATTAACAGGAGTAGAGAAGTAGCTAAATTGTTGTTTATAGGCTTACAGTAAGTATGGGTGTACAGCTTCTGATACCATTTCCCATACCGGTAACCTGTTGCAGTGTCTCCCTTCCCAACAAGGCCTTTGACATTCGTTTCCTCACGCACATGATGCTGTCCCCATTACCCCGGGTGACCTTATCTCAGGCTGTTGCAGCACGGTGTGTCCCGACCCAGCACTACACAAATATCAGGCATGATATCATGATGTAGAAAATGGAAAAATGTGCCGATACTCACTGCATCTTGTGCGTTCTTGGCAAGTTCGTCAGCGTTTGGTGCTTCCACAGTAAATGACACGACAGTACTCCCTTTGTCAAATCGGATGTTCTTCATAAGTCTGATGTGTATTTTAATACGCACTGAGAGCTGCCTCATGAAGTCCCTAAGATAGAGAGTACAATAACGGATCATCGATATTTATTGAAAGATCAGAGCAATGTTAATTCGAACGATACTGAATCAAGGCTTGTGTGCTAAATGTGTACCGTAGTATTAATTTCTGTATCTTGGAACCCCTATTCGGGGGACACCTTTGAGATGGACTATGTTGTCCTTTAGTGACAGGTGTCCTCATTACAGAGGTCAAAATGAATAGAAATGACCAATTTGGGACCACATTTTTGGTGTCCATGATAGAGAGCTGCCCTTCTGACAGAGGTGTCCGAAAAGAGAGGTTCTTCGGGCTCTATACTGGACAATAATGGGTGATATGCAGGGGTGGATCCAGGATTTGGGAAAAGAGGGGGCACCCTGTGCTAGGAACATTGAAATTTGTGCCAAATTCCAGAATTCCACTGTTGATTTGTTGGCCAAAAGCGAAGGGGAGTCATGTGCCCAGTGCGCCTGATATGTCATGATACTGTTGAGAAATGGGAACCTATGGCACCATGTTGTTAGCGCTGGGGGAAAGTAACACACTTACCACAACTTGTCAGGCAGTCTCAACCAGACTTGAGTGAACCACACGAACGGAAGTTTTGTTAATCGTATAGCCACTGACTTGGTCTTCACTCTGCCAGCTGCAAAACATGTTGAATCACATCATTAAAAGGGAAAAAAAGCTGGGAAAAACATTCAAAACATCATTCTCATGAATTCACAAGTTGGCCACCAAATGATATTGGACTTTACACAAGGCTACAAGTACCCACACACATAAGGTCAACATACAGTGCATTTCTAAAGAACATAGTCATGTGATTGACAGGTCTAAGAAACACTGAAGACTTAGATTGAGCTTGGTCCGATGGTGAAGGGGTGACATCATACATGTAGGCCTACACGGAATGCATTTCCTGCTTCCTCCTCATTACTTACTGCAGTATTCTCCGTCTGGCTGTACTAGTTCCACCCTGTTACTGGCAGAATTATAGCGATACAGTTTTGGCGTACAGTCACAATCAGGAATACAATGGACAGACCCATCCTTATCGTTTTTACATGTTGTTGTATCGCACACATCTGATGGACAAATCTTAAGCCTACCGGTACCACCACGACAAAGAGGTTCTGAAAAGAAAATGACACGTATGAATTTCCTCCAAATAAACCTTTTCATACCTCGACACATAAAGCATTAAGCTTAAGTCGCTCTGAATGTGAGGTATAAATCTGTTGTTGAGGGCCTGTCACACTGAAGTAGTTCTCAAAACGTCCTGCCTGTCCTAAAAAATCGTAAAACGGGCTAGAACGTGTAACCCTTGGCAAAATAATGCATCGATATTCTGGAGGACCCTTCCCGTCCAGGAAGTTCATAAAAAGACTGTAAAAAGCTCCCACTCCGTCCACTTCGTTCGCAGACAGTTTGAGCCCTTTCGGCAAAATTTTCAGGAACGTACTGAGAACTAGCTCAGTGTAATTGGGGCATTAAGATCTCTTGGTTATATGGTGTTTTATTCCACAATATTTCACAAAACTCTGACCCGAAACAAAAAATTACAGTAGCATGTTTAATTGCAAACCTGGGGCATGAAATGAGCATAATTTGGGAACAGGGCCTAACCTGATGCATACAAATGACACATCCCACATGCATCTCATGGAGGTACCGTACTAGTATGTTTGATGTAGGCCTACATACACCAATTTACACCTCAATTATAACTCAGTTTCATTTTCACTACTGACCTGACTTCAGTGGCTTGCACTTTGCAGTGACATCCTCTGATTTGGGAGACTTGGTGATCCACTGTACCGTACAGTCGTTGCATGGGTCACTGACACAGACGACAGGTTCAGGGTACACACATACATCGATATTGGCACAGGCAGCGTCACAAGTCATGAATTCTTTCCCATTTGGACATTCTGCAATGACATCAAGGACATCATAAGACTCCGCTACTACTCGTGTGAGTGTAATCGAGAGCAGCAAATGTCACAACCCTTGATACTCAAGATGCATCTGCTGCGCTAAATGGAACGTCTTTATTGAAGACACCTGTTTAGGACAACCCCGTGCTGTCTTAACTGACAGGTGTCCACCAGTAGGCCTGCACTTAGTTCTATGATGACAAATAGTTTCAGTAGGCCTATATACAGTTCTCGTACTGTATCTCGCACACTCTGAAAAAATGCCAATCAAAGAAGTAGGCCTATACTTGGCACACAAATCTCACCGAGGTACCGGTAATCAGGGATATTCAGCACTCACTCGTACATCACAGAGCACTAAGAACCATTGACTACCTCGGGATGCAGCTCTAGGGACCCTCATAATCATTGCAAAGGATGTACTTACTGGCTTGGGGTGATGTCGTGACAGCAGTACCTGAAAGGAAAGATCCTTCCAATTAGCCCTTTAAACTTCATAAATTATGGTACCGGTACGGTATAACTGACTAGAGGATCTACCAGTGCTTTCAAGGAGAATACAACTGTTTGATGCTTTATGAAACTTTTCTCCTTGATTGGTATTTCTGTTAGAAAGTTGCCATCAGGTGTTAAGGATCAATGAAATTCATCAAACAGCATTTGAAAAAGACAACTTACTTGTAACAACAGGTCGTGCGGATGCTGTACCTGAAATCAGATCGATTGTTGAAATAAAGAAACACTTTCTTCTAATTTCCCATAAATGGTGAGACTTGGGTAATAGGTAAGATGAAATAAAAGAACTTGGGTGATGCTGACATGTGAGGTGCTTCAAAAAGGGGGGTAAGACGGCTGAGCTCTGTGAAATGGCATAGGTGGATTCAGGGGCAAAACCAACAGGCGGCTGCCTTATGCCACTAAATATGTTTGGTACCTCGATTTTGAGTGTTTTCAGAGTGGGTGCCCCCTTATTATAATGCATTACTAGTAGTCCCCCCCCCCCAAAACCCTGGAGCTGTCCCTGACCAGTAAGTATCACAGTGGATTTACCTCATCATAACCTCGATTACAAAGAGGTTTTACCTTTTTTAGGCGAAGATGGGCAGATCAGATTATCACCAATGACAACTGGTTTTCCTTTCACCCTCTTGCCATCCTTGTCAACACACCAACTGAAACCACTGTGCTGCTGTTTGGGACTATATCCACTGGCGTCACACTTCGGGATGAAGACTCCAGCAAGTATTGGTTTGGCTGCAAGACAAAGAGTGATGTGTGATTGCTATGAAGAAAAAGGACATAAAACTCAGAGAAACTAGTGAATGGAAAAACGCTATGCACGGACACCCAACGATGAACCATGGCAGGTCCGCTGCATCAAATCTATCGCATCATTTTGAAGGCTAAGCACACTACTGGGACTTTACACTGGGTGATTTGGTTCCTTAAGCCCGGCTTCAATTCCAGGTTGTGACCTTGACATCGGCTTGGCTTTGCTAAAAATGACCACTCACCTTTCGTCATACATCTGAGTTCACAAGCAAGCTTGCTACTGAATGAATTCTTTGTCTGTTGACATTGCTTGAGACTTCTGACTACACACTTTTTGGAAGTGGAGTCATAGCTGTAGACAGAACTGGACGCTGTATCAGTCTTCCCCTTACACTGGGAGTCATCTTTGTAGTCTAGTTCACACACGTCCTTTACACGAAGCACTGAAAGTACGTGCATCAGGTGGTAATTACATATCAGAAAGCTGAGCTTGCTGTCCAGCAATCACATTCAGAAACATCATGAAACTGAAAATTACATAAGTTCAACATATCATCAGTATAGCAAGTAGTCACTATTGGTTTATACATGTAGGCCTACCTTGATTTCATAAATTCTAGCAAAAATTTACAAAACATTTTCTTTCATTGTTACATTTTTGGCTGTAAGCAAGCGATTTTCAAAGTATCTAACCCTCGGTTTCATAAACGGACTTGCAAATTTACTTTCAAAAAGCGACACTGTATTTAGTGACTCGGAAGTCTGTAGAGAGTAGGCCTACATCAAGTATGCAACTTAGGCTACACTCACACAAATTAAACTTGTTCAACATTTGTCCAGCAGTCAAACTGATTACCAGTAAATGTAGGCCTACTTTCTACTTGTCTTAAACTGGTTCTTTCCTGAACTAATGTCTTAAACTGGTTTTTGCATTTGTTCTATTGATTTATCCCATGCAAAGCACTGTAGAGCAAATATGTATTTGAATATGATGCTAAATGTCTTGATAATAATAAATAATAATAAAATACTTACACACAGTCTTCATGCAAACGTGGCCACAACCATTGGAGCAGCATTTCTGGCTAGTTGGACATTTACTATCGTCAGAACACTTTTCATCACAAGTACCAACTGTCTTAACAGGTGGACACGAATTCACTGAATAGACAATAGACAATGCAATGAATGGTGTTGACAGGAGAATTTAGGAGCTGTCACAAGGTATCAAAAATATACATATCATCCTTATTCAATACCGGTAGGCTTTTTCACTCCAGTGTGATCATTGTTGAAGTCTCGGAACACAAAGGATCAGCATTGCATACCCTAAATGCGCCGACTGTGAAAAAACCCTAATAAGATATACTTGAATGACCTATCATCTTTTGATGACAGTATTCATATGGCATTACTCAAGGAAGCTGTTGCCATAATGTGCTTCAGCTTGTGTCATTAATTGAACGTGGACAATAATTAGATACATGTATCTGTCTAACATAACTGAGTACATCATCAATCTATTGGTTTTTGATATTTTCCTGAGAACATGTAACAAGTCATAGGCCCTACCTTTGTCATTGCCCTTTGGACGTGGTTTCTCCATCAGCTCCTTCCAAAATTCACCAGAGGGTCGCTTCAAGTTGCAGATCATATCTTCCTGCATCTTCATCACCTTCATCATATCAGCGAATGGATCTTTTGGATCCCAAGTCTTTTTCTTACATATTCCAGCATCCATGTCCAATGGGTCCTTCAGTTTCTGGAAGTCAGCGATCAGTTTCTTCATCGTTGCATCATCCATCTTGTTAGTTTTGACCATGCCGGATTCGTACATCAGGGTGGAAACTTTCTCCACTGCAGCAATAACGAGTTTCTCAGCCTCTGCATCATCCACTGTAACCATGTTACCCTTGCCTTTGCTCATCATAGAGATATACATTTGTTTCACATTAGATCCCACTTCTGCACATTGGAATGCTTTCGCTGAGAGATATTCATCCGATTTTTTCTTCGCATCTGCCGCTATTTTGACCGCATCTCCTGGATTTCCAGCCCTGTAGAGAAGTTTCATCATTGAGGCCCATTTTGATTTTCCACTTGATTTCATTGCTATTCCAGTTCGGGCCATAATCAAGGCATCAATCATTTTCTCCTTTAACTTCCTGTCTTGTTTGTTCCAGTGATTCTCTGCCTTCTGTTTGAGGTCAGCTCCCATATTCTGCAACAGCTGCTTATAACATGGGTTGGAATCTGAAAGAATGCCAACAAAGGTTTTACTCAATAGAAAAATCTCAATTCACATTTCTGTGCATGTGACAGGGTTTCTAGCACATTCAGCACCATCTTTCAATACCGGTACCTGTATTCTCCACTGGCATTGGGGGAATAAAATACAGCAGGAGGAAACTGGAGTGTCTAGAAAAAACATCTGGGTTTTGCTAAGTACCGGTACCAGTACCAGTAGGCCCCTATGCTTTACTGGCCGAAACTACATTTTAGAAATTGTAAACCATGGCATGGTTTAGAGCAAACCATCCATTTTTCTTCAATATTCCAATACACAGGACATGAAAAATCAGCAGCAATCACTCACTGTGTTTTGTTGCACAACTGACAGGCTTGCCACTGTCGTCGACGAAGAACTCCACCTTGCACTCCTTCCCACAAGGGTTGATCAGGCAGGTAGCACCTTTGTTGTCAGGACACCGGGCGCGGTCACACATCGAAGGATTACAGGATAATGGTGGGGCAGAATTTGGGCAAACTGAAAACAAAAATACAAGGCCTAACCATTGGACTCCTCCCACTTGCCAAACCAAGGGCTACATTACAGAGGCCGATCCAGGACTTTTTGTCGGGGAGGAACTGATAATGGTGCCTGAAGTCGGCCTGCTAAGGGTTTGGGGGTTATCGTTCAAGGAATTCTTAGAATCAAAATACACTGAAGGACAATTTTGTGACAATCCTGACAAAACGTTATTGATCAACAAGAGCAGGGCCAGGGGTGGGTTGGAACCCGACTGCAATGAAAAGCCTAATTATGAACAGACACTTTTTACTAGTCTACTTGAATCAACTTACCCTCATCTTTGCCAGTCTTTTTCGGTTCTGTAATAAGAGTTCAGAATGTTAAACATACTAAATAACCAAAGATGCAGCAGAGATGTGCAAATCATAAGCAGACAATGTGTTATATGATCACCATCATTCTACTCCTAGCACTGAACAGAGTGACATATTGAGACGAGGTACTGGCATCCTCATTGCAGAGGTCAGACTGAAAGAAATAACTAGATCACCGCTGAACTGTCGTTCTTGCGTGTTTTCCTTTCGATTACATTCCACTGAGGAATATCACTTACTGGTGCAATCTGGACGCCCTCGGATTTTGTCTGATGTTCGTTTGCCAGTTTTTGGATCCACACAGTACATAAGTCCAAGGTGATCATCAACCTGGATGGTTTGGTACGTGTTGTCTTCATTACATCTGTAAACAGAAGAATGGGAAGTGGAAGAATGTTTCCTGAATGTTTCACAACTTACTCTAAAATGCTCTAAAATGCTCCAGAACCTTCTTTGAAAAGTTACAGTTACCTACTCAAGAATGTTTCACAGTGTCATCTAGTCTCTAGTTTGTTTTACAACTTACTGTATGACAGGATGTTTCACAATTTCCTCTAGGCATAAATTGTGAAAACTTACTCTAATCTGTGGAATGGTTGACAACTTACTTACCGGCACTCTATAATGGTGCACAACTTACTCTGGAAGGGTCCACACCTTACTGGTGCATACCCCCCGGTACTCCAAAATGGTTCACATCTCACACAAAATCGTTCTGCAATTCAACTAACACTGCAAACTGAGCTTGAAGTACAAACCTTGGGATGCGGAGCTGTGCAATCAGTCCAGCGGGAATGTTTGGCATCTTCAGTGCTTTCTGAACTTTGAACAGACGACCATGGCAGGATGTTGGGTCTGGTTGGGTCTTCTCACCTACAGAGGAGATGCAAAGTGCTGGTAATGATTTACTGTGCTACCTCCATCCAAACACACTCCTGATGACAGGTATCCTGAGTGCAAGGGGCGAATTTAGCAAGGACATGGGTTTCATAACGAAAAGAGTGGAACCTCTCTGTTCGAGACTGACAGACGTCGTCCGGACTGCAGGAGGGAACTTTGCTGTCATTAATTAAGAGGTGCATTTAAAAATACTGATACTTGCCACATCTGCAGAAGTTGTTTTTGCATTCAAATCCAGTTGCGCAGTCCTGATCTTTCTGACAAACACCAGCCAATTTTGCTGAAAGAAAAGATATGACAAAGGTGTCAATATGAGAGGTACCTCACTGCTCTGGACCTCTCAAATGAGAACGAAGTCAGCATTCCATCGTCCAAATTCTGAAAATTGGCTGCCTGTTCTGAAAATTTTCACTGAGACAAATACGGTACCTGGTTTTTTGCCTTTGCTTGGTGTGGTGCCACCTGGTTTTTGGGCTTGGCCACCTTTACATGGCTTGGGCTTGTCTTCTTGTTTTTTGCACATATCTTCTGCAAATGAAACAATGGCACAATGAACTGAATGGATTCGTAGTTTACCTACCGGTACTGCTGATTGCTTTCATTCTGCACAGTGAAAGTATCTTCAATCAACTGAGGCACCACTCCACAGTTAAGTGCCTTGGCAAAGGATCCACCTCTGACTTGCTCGGTTAGGCCACCACTATTCAGTGTTCAATTGAGGTCCATCACGCAAATTAACAAATAGGAATTAATAATGGCGAGCAGTACAGATTATGATAGAATGCTATTTCTTGGTTTCTGTCTCTTGTCCTGGGCAATCCTTCAGGACTTGAACCAGTGACCTCTCACATCTGGTGAGGTGTGTGTCACCCATGTTGCCGAGGAATACAGGATGTTCCTGAACACTAGTGTCCAGAAACGAGATACCTCTGGTAAACTTTCCTGAAATATGTCCCCAGGCCTAGATATACCTACCCATTTTGATTCCCTCTGTGAGTGGTATCATACACATGCTCCCACATCCACTTGAGCAACACTTTTGCTTCATTGGGCAATCAGAGTCATCATGACAGCGTTTTACACAGTTGGGATTCTTCATCTTATATGGCATGCACGGACACATACCCGGCTTTGAACCTGAAAATGATTAAGAACATCACTCCTGAGTTCAGGTTACTAGTATACAAATATAACTCAATATTGAGTATTTCTTTTACTCAATAGGCCTATTGATTACCGGTAACAGTACTATGTAATTTTGTACCGGTACTCAGTATTGAGTGACTTCAGACTCACTCAATACCGGTATTTATTATGAAAGTCAACCCCTTGTAACGTAATCTCGACGGTCTTCCAATACAATCCCACACTCACGCTTTCTGCAGTCTCGTGCTTTCCACACATTATTTCCAACCCATGGTAGGTTGAACACCACACATTTTTCATCCTTGGCACAAGGTGACTGAAACATCAAAAATACACCGATGTCACTTAAATACTTTACATAAATCTTTCTGAAGAAAGTGATGATAACCATAGTATGGTACTTTCAGCTGTTTAAAAAACCTCAAGTATGGTACCGCACATCAAATTTTACGATAGTTACAGACGACACTATAAATGAGGCATGTCACACAGCAACAACAGCCAGTACTGAAGTGTTCTAGCTTCCGACAGACTCACCTCAGTACATGGTTTGTATGTGTTGCAGTTGGAGCCATCTGGAAGACACTTATTCTTGTTGAGGGTCACCCAGACACCAAAGGCCATACCCAGTACGTTCATATCGGATGCAGAGAAGGTAGCCTTTATGAGGTAATCATGCAGCTTCTGGATGATCTTCATGTCCCCTGTAAATTCAAGTTTGATTGATACATTGTAAACAATTCATGCTGAATTCCTGAGCTCTGCCATCGACCAGCCACATTATGGCCGGATGCAGGGGAGCATGTGCGAGTGAACCCTCAATACCCTCAGGGCATTAAGGGGCTCAGCTCAGCTCAGCTCCTGTTGGCCCTGTTGCATGGAATTTGGCTTGGCCTTGTTGCATGGCATTGGGCTTGGCCTGGTCTATGTAGCTGTAGGGACACTGCCTGGTTTTTCTGGTGGTGACCAAATTCAATATGAATTAAAAGAAGATTCCCAAGTGTAAATGAAGTATAACTCACCAGGGTACGCTCCTGTGAATGATTTCATGATAGTGACAAGACCAGCAAAGTCTTTGTGTCCTTCCAGCCTCTTCAGGATACCATCGACAGGTGAGAGGCTGCATGGGTCTGAATGAACACAATAAGAATACATTGTATTGTAAGCATTTCCTGCAAAATTCAGTCATCTTAGAGTTTTGAGTGTGTAGGCTACTGTAGGCCTTAATTGGAATCAACTGTATTTGTGTGTGGTGTACACTAGAAATGAGATGCGACCACAGACTCGTTACAGTCACAAGTTGCCAGTCGTCAAACTGCAGAGCTTAGCTCACAATGAGCTTATAAATGCACTGGAGGTAGAAACCATATACTTACCATATACTGGTGCCTTCTTGTCACATTTTTGGACAGGTTTCCCAGTCGTCGTGTCCACGTAGACTTGTTTGCACGTACAACGATCAACTGTGCACACAATACTTGACGTCTGATGACACATCTTTCCCTTGCAGGCAGCCACACGGTCACAGACTTTGATTGCTGTACCGGTATTCTTTGGGCACATAACAGCTGTAAAATATAGAGCTAACAATGAAATCTGGGTACTTTTCAGCCTGTGAATTAAGTCAGCCTAAAAGCCTACGCTAGTAATTAACTTGAGAGATGTCACCTGCACTCCTCCTAAGGTTCTTAGTGCTTGCCCTTTGGTGCCACCAAAGGAGATCAAGCACTTAGAACCTCTGATAACTGGATGTCATCTTGAAATATCAAGCCTGCAGTCAGTTTGCCTTTGAATGACATTAGTTGAGACCGAAGGCATAGCAGTTTAAACCCTTGGTGGTTCAAGATGTAGGATGCATGTTCTTGATATTCAATTCATCTACCGGTAACGTTACATCACAAATGGAATTTCATCATTGATCCTTACCATTCCCTCTAACTAAGCAGATACATTCTGTCTTAAATCTGTTGGCGTTTCCACCACAACCGTTGTACGTTCCACTCAAACACTGCTTTGTTGTCTTGTCGAAGTACCACACTTTTTGTTTTGGTTTGTCCTTGCACGTATTGCCAGCGTCGAATCCCGAATCAGTTCGTGCTGAAGGAGAGTATAAGAGACAGTCAAGGGTATGTTACCAGAATATTAAAATGCTAGATCATAGAAATGGGCTGTTCTTACCAATGAAGTTCACAAATGAAACTGTTCTATCGGAAGCCTAGCTACATCACAATACTGTACTGATGTGCGTTACCTGTTTCACATTTGACCGGATTCCCTTTAGTATCCAACCATATTTCACGGCAGCCATTGCAGGGGTCAACTGTGCAAACAACCGGTCCGGGACTGACATTATCACAGGTTCCCAAGCACTTGGTGGTGCAAGTTTGTGGTGTATTTCCATTGGGGCATTCTGAAAATGATCAATTCATCAGTGTGATATGAAACCGTTATTTGTGAATTAAAGGAGCTGGACGTCGAAGTTGTAAACGATCACTGGTGCTGCCACTTTCACGAAGGAATAAAACTAGTTTGCTGGCCACTGTTTGTAAACAAACCAGTTTGTTTACAACTTGGACGTCCAGCTCCTTTAATGCAATGAAAAAGGGAAATAGTGGTAGGGCCTATTCATCATTTCGACCCCTCCTGCCATCTTGGATTTCTTGCAAAACATGCACATGCGAGTTAGATCTGGTGGGCAAATGCGTATCGCCCGACCAATTATATGCGTTGATTTGCCCACCAGATTAAGTGTGCACCAAGATGGCGGGGGGGGGGGGCATTGTCAAAACGATGAATAGTGGAATATCACTGCCCGCTACGCAAGATGCCGTTGAGTTGATCACGGGAGAGGGCTGTTTTGTGGGGAGTGCACCAAGGTGTGGAGGAATTATTGCAGCCAGGGAGTTTCTATTCTGACAGGCTTGACATGTAGGCCGCATACAAGTCACTTTCAGAAGTGGGATCAAAAACAGATAGTGTTGAATGAAAAGAACTGAATCGGCACAGAATTCTCATGAGATACGTACGAATGAACACAGTACTATGATTGTCAGCAAGCAAGTACTTACTGCTTGCCACAAAGTCTTTGTTCACTTGCTTTCCATTTGCATCACAGTCAAGGTTGGATGTAGTGATGGTGGCTGTGTTGGGTTTACCAGTCTTGGAATCCACACAGAAGCAGTACAGACCATGACACTGTTTGTTCTTGAATGTCTTCTTGTCCTTGGAACACATTGGTAAGTATGCACCAATCACGGTTGGACTCTCTGAAGGACAACACGAAGAGAGAAATCAGATCCATGTTGTAGACATCATAATATTACTCTTAGGAAACCTGATAGTTCAGTCCGTAGTCATCTGGAAACTAGTTATATTTGCCGTTTACACAATCCCTGATACCGAACCCTCCTGTTGACCCACTAACCACTGCACCAGAAGCTCCCTCATACTCTTCAGCATTAGATTTCCCCGACAGCAAACAATGAAACTTACCTTCACAAATGACTTGACAAGCTGACTTCATTAAAAACCTCGTTGTTTGGGTCTTCTCCTGGCAGCCGTAATCGATGTAGGACTTGCACTTCTTCTCCTTGACATCATAGTAGTACAGTTCCTGTCCACGCATATACGGATACTTCTTTTTGTCAACATTGAGACCCAAGCGGCAATACAGACATGGCGTCTTCTTACATATATCTGTTGAGAAAAGACACAAAATTATATGATGTTTTATTTTCCAAATGTTCTCCGATATTTCAAAATGTGCTTTACCCAATAACTGGTCAAATGACAACACTGGTGTCAACTTTAGAATCGTCAAATGAAGAGAAGTGTCTGCACTTCTGGCAATGACGTGCTGAGGGTCGCACGAAGTGTTATGTTGCCTTGACGGAGCTGGTGCCAACTGTGAAAGCTCCCGCTGACTGATCCACAGCTGGTCTAATTTGCCTTCACTTTGACCATCAATGACAGACGCGCAGAGTTGGCTATCAAAGTGACAGTGAAAGAATCAGAAGCAATTTACTCACCCTGCCTGAATGTCCTGTCATGTACCATCATCAACATCATCATTGGGTCCATCATGCCCTCGTCCTTCTTTGGCATTGGCTTCTTTGAGTCCATCATGCCCTCCTTGCCGTCGTCCTTCTTTGGCATTGGTTTCTTTGGGTCCATCATTGGTTTCTTCATCGGTGGTGGGGGTCCAAAAATCATCCCAAACTCAAGCATACTGATCTTCACATCCAACGGCATATTCATCATCATTTTCTTGTCCATACCCTTCTTATCCATGTTCAAGTTGATAACGACATAGTCGTCATCGTTACCTAAGCTCTTCACGACCTCGACACGGGTCGCCTTGACCTTGGTGACAACAGGTTTTTTCTCATCTCCAGTTGTGCTCCCACTGGCTGCGTCTCTACGAGACCTACCATGATTATTGGTCGTCTTCTCACCAGGTTTAACTGGAGTTTCTATTACAACAGTCTTCATTTTGTCAGCAACGAGTATTTGTCCTAACACCATATCCAATGCTATCAAATCTCGACTGCATCCTAAAGAGTCTTTAATCATCTGCTTGAGGTATCTAACCTTGACCTTATATAAACCATTCCCGAGATCGTACATAGGCTTTAGCTTCATATCTTTACCAGCAGCCGATTGGGTTTGTCCTTGTGTCTTTCCCTTATCCTTATCATCATCCTTCTTTCCTTTATCTTTATCATCATCCTTCTTTCCTTTATCCTTATCCTTATCATCATCCTTCTTTCCTTTATCCTTGTCATCATCGTCATCCTTCTTTCCCTTATCCTTATCATCATCATCATCTTTTTTTCCCTTGTCCTTATCATCATCATCATCATCATCTTTCAGGAGTTTGATGTCATTTGATAGTGCACCCTTGACTGTCAACTTGAACCTCTCTGAAGAAAAAGATAGCAAGTGGCTATTCTTACGACAATGCTTATTCTTACGACGATAGTTTTGGGGAGTTTTTAGGGATTTAGGATTAGGGTTAGGGTTAGGGAGCTATAGGTTACGAAAGGATTGGGATCGTTGTAAGAATAGTGTAGTACATCGTATGTAAAATGCATTAGAGATCATCGTAAGAAGAGCCGCGGCCAAAAAGATAACAACAGCTTGTGCTGACAGGACAGAGAGGCAAGAGTTTCCTGTGAACCAGTAACCACACTGGTAAATATGCACTTGGGGGCGCTGATAAATTTCATCTGACTAAAAAGAAATGGTAGCCTATCTTACCCAAGATATCCATCTTGAGTCCTGAGCGCTGCAGGTAGACCATTGGGAGTTTCTCTTCTTCCATTTTGGCCATCATGATCGGGTCCTTCATCACATTCCACAGAGTATCCATGAAGATTGCTTGCAAGCCCTTGGCCGCTAATGCACCACAGGCTGTGCTAGCTGAAAAATCAAATGACGGTTAAATTGCAGGAGAGTGTGGTGATGTAGGGAGCGAGCGCTAAGAACCACTGATTACCCCAGGATAGAGAGTTAAGCAGATCGACTCTCTCCAAAATTATCAGTCTAAGTTTAATCCACAAAAAGAAACATATCGTTGATGACAGGAACCCTATTGGCTGACGGCCCATTGAACAGCTGCACCTTACCCATCTTCTTCATGCACTCTTTTGCCTCGATGATTTTTTCCTTTCCATTTGCATCAATCATGTGGTATTGCACCTTACACATATCACCACAGGGGTTCACTCGGCAGGTGGCACTGGGATAGGCTTTGCAAGACTTCAACATATTGCACAGATCACTTGAACAAACTTTAGGCTGAGCATTACCAGGACAGACTGAAGGAAATGGAAGGGAGTAATGCCTAACAGTCATAACAGAGAGAAAGATTTTGACTCGGTACCGTATTTAACTAATAATATTGTTAGGATAAGCTACAGATGCCAAACAGACTATGATCATAACATACCGGTAAGGTAAAACAAGGTAAAAGTTTTAAATTCATATCCAATGCAATTAGCTTGATCAGCCAACTTCAAATTTCCTCCCCGCGCATATCTATCTCGAGAAACCTTTTCTGGGGAACTCAAGGAGCAGCTCTTTCAGCACTTCTCTTCATCCTTTCAGACGAGTTGAGGAAACAATGTGACGACCTGACTGAGAATCAAACCCGTGGCCAATCGGCCATGAGTCTGATACCACTGCACACCACCACTATGCTGTCAAAGGAAAAATAACTTACTGGTAGGTTCTGGTGAGGTTTCTGAAAGGGAAGAGCAAGTGGAATTGAATAATATGAACTACGGTATAGTATGAGCAAAGAAGGACATGGTTAAGTTGGTCAAGAAGGTATTGTCAAAGATGGCAGTCTACAAGTTCAAGTTGGCGAAGTCAGAACTGTCAACTGTGAAAAATAACAATAGTGAGCTTTCGCAAGTGCCCGGTTAGGCCCTACGACGACGTTTATCTATTGTGTGGGTATACCCAACAATAGATAAACGTTGTCGTATGGCCTAACCGGGCGCTTGTGAAAGCTCACTAGTGTTTCTGTTCCTACATTTTTGGAAATGCGTCACAGTTTGGCTACAGGTCCTCCAGAATTAGAAATATTTGAATATGAGTCTGTGTTGCAGATGCTGATGTTTATCCATCCAACTCATGACCAAACGTAACACTGCTTAACTTCCAATAAAAGGCCAATGCACCGACAATCAGGCCATAAAGGAGATTCTCATTGACTGCCGGGTAAAATCCACATAGACTGTAAATGCAACTTACTCTTTTTGCAATCTAGAATTATGCCTCTCTTCAGAGTTCCTGGTATCTTTGTGCCATCCTCAGGGTTGACACACCAGCTCATTCCAGTTGCGTCATCGAGTTGAATTTCCTTCCATGAGCCATCAGCGTTGCACCTAAAGCAATTAAACGTGCACCACACAAGGTTTATGGAATCAAGAACAGAGTGCTAACTTTGGCATTGTTGGGCCTATAGTCGACATCACCTGATCAGCAAGGATAAAACTCAGTTTGTCAGAAAGAGTTGTAGACTCGTACCCCTGTCAACAAGTGACACTTTAATAATACCACGTGGTCCCACCAGGAATTAAAACCCCAATTCCTCTACCTACCTGGGGAGTCCTGGCACATGCAGGGATGTCTTCACTTCACATTTTGACAGACCATAGAGTCTCATTGACCTTGCAAGGTGGTAGTGACAACCTGAAAGAATTCAATTGGCATTCATCTCCAGTACCTTCTCCAATGGTATCGGGACCCTCCCCTATACCGGTACCGGTACCGGTACCCAATTTCCCCTCCTCCAGAAAATACCCACAAGAACGGACAATATTGGTGAATCATTATAATAAGGAAGCCCCAAACCTCTTCTACACAAGTTTTCCTCATTTTCAACTTTACTAGGAGGAATTGTCTGGAGGGGGTGGGGAACAGTACGGGGGATTTTCCGCGGGGGGGGGGGGAGGGGGCAANTCACCTAAGCACATCAATCTATCTATTGTTCATAATGTAAAGATCCACTAACTTACTTATTCTGTTTTTGCAGGGGTACTTGCACATGTTTCCACATGAAGTTTTTTTGCAGACCCTCCCACCCATGCAGTCTGTGTCTTTCTTACACTGGTCGTTGCACTCTTCTCCTTCTATAAAACAACAAAGCAATCACAAAATGAGAGTGACATATTGAGGTGGACCTTGTCCCATCATTCAGGTTATTTCCAGATTTCCATTTTCCCAAAAGTGAAATCTGAACCCTTTTGAGTCCAACACTCTACCACTAAAGAGTCATGTCCCATAAATTGGGCTAGTAGGAACGTGGTTATGTTTTGTTAAAAAAACATATGCAAAAAGTTGTGTCAAATGATTCAAATAGATTAAGGACTTCATTGAAGTTCAATAACTTGTTTGCAATGATGCACACAAAAATGAGTTATTACATACCTTTACGCCAGGGACAACAAATCGCTATGTCTCGGCACACCACATCATCAATCTTTGGTGATAATTTCTTGCAGGACCCGCTGGTCGTTGACGTTGCACAGTCCTTATCCTGCGTGCACGTCTTCAAGTTTGCCCAATCAAACTTCGTTGTTCCACCACATGGGTTACCCAAAATCGCCATCATGATATATTTCAGTCGCACTGAAATTCATGGTAATTTACATTAGGATTTAGTCTTCAGGGTAGGACCTGAGCAAATCCTGTTATCAAGGTCCACACCTATTGCTTCTATAGATCCATGCGTTTGATTGGGACCCACGTTTACGAGAATTTGACCAGGCATGCCCTTTTTAACTCATTACGGTCGCCAGGTCCCTGGTCATTCCCACTAATTTAACACACCATCGGAAAGCTTAGAACCTTGGGATCATGATGGTCACAATTACTTGGGAATCTATAACTGCTTAACGGAATATTCGCTTTGGAAACCTAAAAATTTTACTTGAAACGTTTGCAAAACCCACTTGGGACGTCAATGACGTCGTCGATGTACAGGAGAAACATGAGAAAGCATGGGCGCTGGCCTCGCCAACACTGACGTGACGTTGCGCCTTCTGCGTTTGGCCTGAGACGTGTTGTTTCCAATCAACTGCAACGATCTATAGCATCATGTTCAATCGGGCTTGCAATACATGACAACAGGTGACACTGCAGCTTCGGTACATTGTATTAGAAATATCGCTCCCCATGGACAACTGTTTTAGTGATTACTAACATGGTTGAGCTAGATAATGCAGGCAACTACTGTTGGTGAAATTTTGGAAGTAAACCGGCCTCAACTTACTCTCATGGCTGTAGGTTGGTTTTCCCATTCCGTAAATGTACGGTGCCATACAAGCGCTTCCTGTTCCAGTAGAGCAGCATTTGTCACTCCCCATACAATCCGCATCATTTTTGCAGGACGTGCTGACATCCACACCATCTTTAGGTGTCGGCCAGTGAGGGCAGTAACCAGGCTTTTCACCAACTGAAAGCAATGATGAGCTTCAGTTCATCAGAAGTTGGTAAGGTTTACGGTAGTCAATAGCTTTGTGTTTGGATGTTTGCCTTCAGTTTATGCTGTCTCTGGGCAGAGACTGAAGGCCAAGTGATTTTAACGGAGCTTCAAGATGGTAATATATAAGCTCACCCAGGTGAGCTAAAAAGCCGTAGGATCCGGTGCTGAGAAGTTGAGAAAAGGTTACCGTACCTGGTCGACATTCAGGCACCAAATAAGAAAATTTGTGTGGTGGTTTTGCATAATGACATTTCTCCCCTGATTTGCATTTGAAATTCTGAAAATAAAGTTGATGAATAGGTAACCATGGTAACATCTGTCCTTGAAGGGACTATGTGATGTCATAAGGATGTCTACTGTACACACTGTTATCATCTTCATATCAATCAGGGACACGTAAGCCTGTAAAGCCCAGTTCACACTGCCACGATTCCGACCACGTTGCCTCTACGAATCCTCTGAAATATTTTCGTAGAGGGATCGTGGCCTTAGTGTTACAATGGGTGCGGATTATCACGAAAAACAAGAAGTCTGTAGGAAGGCATCACGAAGCCTATAGGAACACCACGAAAGCATTTCGTAGAGGCATCGTGGTCGGAATCGTGGCAGTGTGAACTGGGCTTAACAAGGTCGACACTGAGACATTAAAACCCACCTTGCATGGATCCTCAGAACATTTGCAAGCATTCTTACAGCCACATGTCAAAGTAAATCCAAATTTGCACTTTAAACTGGCGTCACATTTTTTGCAATTCATGTCGCAAATGGTCTTGGCTTGCATCATCTTCACTACAGCCGCTGTGGACTTCATATTTTTGGAACCGAGTAAAAAGTACATGATATCTGTAGCTGCCTGGCCCGTATTTTCACCTGAAAAACATCATCATGACTGATTACTCCAAAGACATGACAGAATCTGAAATGCACATCACAATTGTCTACACAAAATGAAAAGCACCATGAATTTTCATATTGGTTTTTGTGTGTTTACTATACTTACCTTTCTTGCAAGCCTTCAGTGTGTTGAGCAACTTGGTCATTGATGGATTGGGATACTTTACCATGTAGTCCACTGAGGATGCTACAAAGATGAACAAATTCTGGATCAACAAAGGGTTAAAGGCTAATAAATGTACAGCAGGAGGAAAGTGAAGTACCCGTAGAAAAACTTGCGCGGTCAAACTGGGAACCTCGTTGGTTTAGGCATCATTATTTCAACTGTTTTGTTCTAACTCACGAGCCCACGGCAGGACAGAGAGAGACAAGCAAAAACCTATGATATGATGAGAACTTACCAGCAGGTTCTGAGCAGGACGTCACTTCTTTCCATGTTTCGCTGTGGTAGAGTTTAGCCTTGCAGTTGTCACATGGGTCCATCTTACATTTGACATTCTTCATCGGGTTCTTTGCGTCGCATTTGGTCTTGCAGTTGTCAACACCACAGATCATTCGTGTAGCTCCTTTTTTGCAGACCCTGGGCAGTTTGGCTGAAAGTTCAAAATCCCAAATAATGCCTCAACAACACATTCTAGAAGTTTCAGCTTCCTCAGGCAGACTCCGTTTATACAGGAAATGCAGAAATATGACTTCCGGCAATGTGCGACCTTTTTTTGGTTGGCTCATTTAGCAAAGTAGTCCTGTTGTCTAACTGAAACAGGCCTGCTAGAAACCGAAACATTTTTCACCGCCGTGTCATGGCACTGCACATTCTGTACAAATAGGGCTTTATTTGAGCAATGTCCAAAAACACGCAATCTGACAGAAGGAATTGCAAAATTGTAAAGAAACTGAACATTTACTTACCTCCACACCGCATTGCACACTCCTGAGGGGTATTAAACCTCTTTTCGAGGTTCTTGCTGCATTTGTCCACGTAGTACTTAACACACATGCTCTGCGCAGGATCAAAGTAATACTGCTTCATGATGCATTTTTCCTCGGTCTTATGTTCATCCACGGTCACTATCTTTGGTTTGGTGCATCTGTCGGCTGGAAAACAAAAAAGTGCCATGAATCAGTGGTCATGTAAGTGATCAACATGTGGCTACAGGGAATTTTGATGGAGGACGCACTACAACTACAAATGCATTTTAAAGACAATGCCCACTCTGACAACATTCAAAAGCACAGTGGTAGAAAAAAGACGCTCTTGCGGTATAAGGGGGCGTGCATGGCTTGTCCTGACTATGGCACGAGAGGAAAGTTCTTTTTTGATGCCCTCCACACCAGGAGAGAAGACACGACATTGCAAAGATAACAGAATAGTCTTGATAATGATACTTATTGACAACGAATTAACTCTATTCAGGTCTTGAAGGAAAGGCCTAGGCCTACTCACTCGGTGTGGCTTGATCTCCAGCGGCATTCACCCAAGATTCCTGGCAGTTATTGCACGGGTCAGCAGTACAGAACACCAATCCTTGATCACTATCTCCAACTTTATCTTTACACTGTTTATCACAGATCTTTGGTTGTGCATTTAAATGACAAGCTGAAATGGAAATTTATGAGTTGATTTAGTAACCAGTGAAGGATTGGAAGTGGGAGATGCAGGATTCTTATGTAAGTTTCAAATTCAGTGTGGCTCTAGAGTCATATCTTGTCCCGCAGCAACGCAGCCATTGGGACAACCCTCCACTAATTGACTATGTTGTTCTGTCCTCCACGAGGTGGATCAGGTCTCAGTCTCTGTCCTATCCAATCTTTAACATCATTGATCACAAACCTATTCTGTCACCCATGTTTTCGGCTACTTACTGACTTTCTTTGATGTTGGTCCTGGAGTAGCTTTTCCTGAAATAGCAATTCATAGACCGTCACCCTTCTTGAAAATTGTTTTGTTTGATGAATACAATGTAGCTGTAATGCCCCGAGTTGGCACTTTATGATCCCATTGCTAGTCGGTGATTGATGAATGGTGAGAACTTACCACTGCTGGTGCATTTCAAGTCCCACCCGAGGTAAAGAGTTCCCGCAACCGCCTGTCCATTTTCATTCGCACACCAAGAGAGGCCATTGGATGTCTGGGTGAACTCGAACTTGTGAGTTTGCTCATTGCACTGAGGAACGTAGTTGCCAATAAATAATGTTTTCTTCGGAACTGAAAAAGAAGGAATTGTTTGACCAAGTTCTGTTCTGAGGATTGAAAGTTCAGGCACTCATCCACATGAGTTTTCTCAGGCAAGTTGGCTATCCGTGGGCAGTTCACCATTGTTGGTTTGCTTACATCCTATCAAATGGTGCAAATGATTGCCTTTTCTATCGTTGAAATCCAACTTGTCGGATAAAACTTGCATGTGAAGTACCGGTACTTTTGCTTTACTCACCTTGGCAGAAATTGCGACAACTTGCCATTGTCTTGAAGGTCGTCGCACCCATTGAACAACCGTAATCTTTGTATGGCTTGCAGTCTGTTGAAGTGCTGTCATAGTAGTACATGGTGTAGGCATTCAATGCCCTCTTGGGGTCAGTCTTCTCACATCGGCCTATGTGTGGACGTCGATTGCAGAGAACGTCGTCTAGAAAGAGATGAAACCCACCAGACAATATGAGCAATGCACTGAATGAATGACAAACCCTTTAACTACATTATGTCTGTCATAGGTGTATGCAATAAAATGAAACTAAGGTGCAACAGACATCCTCCTAGGCAAAAGGATACAACTTAGGGGACACAGTGGGGTAGAACAAATAAGGCATGACAGACATACCAATCATGTGCAGTTTAACGGTCAAAGTGCTGAATGGATCATTGGAAGAGAATCCCCAAAAGATATTACTCACATGGTACAAGGCTCTTCTTTTTCATGTCATCATCCATCATCTTCATCATTGGATGACATTTACTCTTGGCCATTCCACTGAGGAAGCTGAACTTCTTGGCATCGATGGCAAAGAGGCTGTCACCAAACATGTCCATTTTACGTCCGTCCTTTTTGTCCTGCCCCAACCAATCCTTCATACCACTCATCATCTTGTTCTTCTCATTGCTACCCATGCCTTTGCCTCCACGCCCTCTTCCTGGATCCGCATCCTTCATTCCCCGATCAACAGCCATCATAACATCCTTAAACATTTCATCCATTCCAGCCAACTGTACTTTTTTGCTACCAGGTCCTGGTTTCTGACCAGAAAACGCACCCTTCACAAGGTCCACCATCAGGCCTTTCATCACTTCAAATTTGGTACATTTCATGATCTCGTCAACAAGTTTCAGCCTCTCATCAATACCGCGAGTGTTTTTCATACATTGTGGCGGCCTTGGGATCATACTAGGCCATGGCGAAGCTCCTTCTTTAGCTCTAACATCCTTGACCATGTTACCTGCAGAAGAAACCCAAAATTATCTGGAGACAGACCCATAAGTCTCTGAAGGAGACATCCTAGCATAAACAAGAAACACTGTGCATTGAACCCCTTGCAGCTAATATACGGCACGGCTTAACCGGAATGGCCATGGAGGATTTCCTTTATGGCCTAGTGGTTGGCGCGTTGGCTTCTGAGTCAGGAGTTAAGCAATGTAGACCCCCATCACTACGTGGATGGGTGACCAGCGTGCATACAATATATGTACACAGTTTTTCTAACCAGTTTTTTGCAACAGCCAGGCCCTGTCTAGCCTGGGACAACATTTAGCGACTCCTTCCATTGTTAAAGCCTTCTCAAACAATGTTAACTGGTGTTAGTGAACTTACTGAATATTAAAGCAACTCTTTCCATCAATCCAGAGTGAAGTAAGAATACAAGGTCTGGTTTGTACTTCATCATTTCTGCCATGACCATTGGGAACTTCATCATGTTGACGATGTGGTTGACCTTGAGTGACTTCTTGGCTGCCTGACGTTTGCTTGGACAGGTATCAGAGCCAGTAACTGGTGGGAACAAACAAATGCATTTGTAGCTGTAGAAAAAGCAGACGGTCCAATCTGGGTTTCGAACCCGGGACCTCCCGCTTCAAAGTCAAACGCTCTACTGACTGAGCTAAAGGGAATTCCCCGGTAGCCCGGGCTTGTAGGAGTGCTGACACTATTACACATTGATATAACTGTATGAAACAGCCGCCACATGAAAAAAGAGCTGCAATTTGAACCAGGGACCTTGTGCTCCATATTCCAACACTCTGCCACCTGGGCTTGGAGGAACATGGTTATGTTGTTTTACATCACCTTCCCCTTTGCTTTGGAAATGCCACAATTACCAAGAGCTCTACTCTTCAACTTTCCTTTTTAAACAGGGGGCAACATTCTAACATGGAGGTAAACTCCATGATTCGAACCACACCACACGGTTACTCACCACCAAAACAGTCGGTGACTGCAGTCGTCCCAGTCACGAAGTACTCCACCTTGCACTTGTCACCACATGGGTTCACACGACACACGGCCGTTGGATACTTGGGACAACCATCGGAGTCCATGTAACACATCATCATATCACAGGCCAAAGGAGTGCCTTTTCCCTGACAGACTAAATGAAAAATATGGAGATAGAAGTCAATATTCAATCCTTTTCCTTCTCATGTTCTGTCAATTCTTTCTCCAACCATCCTCCCACAGCAGGGGTTTTTAGCTCGCTACTCTTCATCCGCTGTGTAGAGTTTATGAAGAGGAGTGAGACCAAAGCCCTGCTATGGGAGGATGTTCTCCAAGACAATAGAAACTGGTAGAATTTCTAAATGACGATGCTTTAATTACAGCTGTATTTCTTATCAAAAGTTACAGGCAACTTACCATCGAAAGGATTAGGGTCAACCTTCTTATCTGAAAAAAAAGGAAATTTGGTTGTTACAGTGGGATAATAGATAAGTATGCTTTTCTTAAGTATCTTTCAGTCTCACTGAGTTTAATTCAGCATCCAGCTGACTGAAGAGATCCCATAGTTTCGGAACTATAAAGGCTCTGCAATGACATCATCCTGGCGGCCATTCTGGGGGACTCATTCAGTGCATATTAATAGATGAGTGATGTGTACCTTTGATGTTGGAGCAGTCTGGAATTCCCCTGACAGCAGTGTCCTTCAATCTTTCACCTTTCTCATTGACGCAGAAGCAGATACCGAATTGATCATAGCATTGGACAGGTTTCCATGATCCATCCTTGTTGCACCTGTTATGAGAGATACCCAGTAAAGAATTAATGAGAATTCATCAGATTCAACACTCTCAAAAACAAAGAATCAGTCACTGAGGCACGATTACTTGGATCATTCTGTCAATTTAAAATGTGGGTTAGTTTGGATCTGATACCCACCTAGGCATGAAGTCAGGCACCTTCTTCTTTGTCTTCATCTTCATTACTTTCTCATTCAGTTGCTTGTGACAGCTTCCCACTGTAATGTAAATTAGGTAAACCACGTTTAGCCATGCAAGGTGTCAACTAAACTTGCCATTGGTGAATGAAACAGCCAGCGACATGATTTCTATCAGTGTTCCATGAACACTAGTAATGGTACTGATTGTCAACTTATTGCCACAACTCATACTGTAAGTGCACATTGGGGAAAGATTGAACACTTACACTCTGTCCTGCAGATCAGCCCCATCTTCGCCAAAGCATCCGCTACCCTTTTATCTTCTGCCTTCTTCCTGTCCTCCTCACTGACAGCACTGGTGCTGGTTGAAGCTGCTGTTACAGCTGAAAGTATACACAAAGTGGGACATGAACACAACACAGGTTATGGAAAAGCTCAGATGCAAAAGAAACCTGCACTGTCAAAAATCGGATCTCTAGGAGATGAAGAATTGGTTCAACAGGGGATTGAACTTGGAACGTCAGCTGCGACAAACATTGTTTTTCCACTTTGCAACTTCGACAGCCTGCAAGAGTATATTTAGATACTTACGCATGCATGTTGGAATTGGATGACATGGAGGGCTGGCGCACTGAACCTTTTGTAATTTGCACACTTTTCCTGTGGAACATTTGAGAGGACATGCATCTGAAATGACAAGATAATGATGGATTGAGATTTTTTCAGCAGCAGGTCATTATGATTAACCAAGCGTAGGGCCTATAGCTGAAATTTTTTATGCCTACTTGACAACATCAGTCTAGAGGATGATGCAACAGATATCCCCTGAACAACAGGGACAATGGTGATGCAATGGTTGAATGTTAGACTCAAGACCAAGAGGTCATGCACTCATGAGNCACGAAGTTAGCACTAACACCAAGTTAGCGCTATCGTGAGTTTTGTGCAACCGGCCCCAGACTCCTAATCATCAAACAGAGCAAAAAATGTCTATTCCCTCACCTTGCATGGATCATTTGGGGCACAGTTGCATTTGTCTTGGCACATGACACCATTTTCCATCTTGTAAGCAAAGCCAAATTGACATTTTTTTGCACAGCTTGTACAATCTTTGGTGCACTTCAGAAGGGTTTCAAGGTGTTCATTTCGTAACATTTGATGGGCAACCTTCTTGTAGTCATGGCTGGGCATTTTCATTATAAGATCTAGACGTTGACTTTGGCATTTCTTGAACTTATCTGGAAAAGAGAACAAGTCATGATCTGTCACGAGTCATGTTAGTGAGCACAGAAGGCACACTGGCCACAAGTAGAGACTTCTACTACAGCCAAAATACCCATCGTCTCCTTGTGGGTCCCTTATATCTGGTCAAAGCAAAACTTATTTACCGGTAGTAGCTGCAAGTTCCAGTACAACACAAGTGAAATGCACACACAAACAAGAGGTGTTATCTCACCATGGTCAGTTCCTGCAGTCATGCAAGTTTTACTGAAGGCCTGGAAATCACCATTCTTTGCCATGTCATCAGGACTAACATAAGCCGCTGGAAAAAAGAGCAGTCACAATGAATTAAAAGGTCATGCAGAGATTTTACACTGAAAAGTATTAAGCGATGAAAAAATCTTGTATCTGCAGAACTGTGACATCTGGTTGATGAGTGCAGAGAGAATTGAAAATCAGACCCAACTTCTGTTATATCGTAACCTACATTTTACATCATCACATTTCTTGATTTCCTTCAAATTCTCTTTCCCCTTCACCTTGACCTTCTCAAACAATTTGGGGATACACGTGCACGGGTCAACATCACAGATCACTGGCTTTCCTTGGCAGTTCTTTGGGCATTTACATGGGTAGCATGGTTTGGGCTGATCTGTCGGTTTACTGCATTTTATTGGAGCAGCTGGAGAAGAAAATAATTCTCTTTATCATCATTCAAGCGGGCGCATTTATAAATTGTAACCAACTGTAAAAATACGCTGAAAGGCTGCTATCAGGTATGACAATAACACAAGCGAATGGGGAGCATATTCCAACAGGTATGGTAATGTGTTTTTAACTTGATAGACCAGGGATAAATGTGGCAACTGGTGAAAGATGGTTATCCGTCAGAGGTATTTCATGGGAGACATTTGCTTGACAAGATAAGAGCACAGTTTGAACCAATATCTGCTGAACTTACATTTTGGTTTACACATCAGTTCACACTTCACTTGCGAATCAAATTTGGCAAGCTTCGCATCACAGCGGTTGTTTGTGAATGGTTTGCATGTTAAGCTGTTGATGTCGTAGTACCACTGCATCTTAAACTGGCAATTTGGATCAGGCTTGGTGTAATCAGCAGGATTGTAACTAGTGCATCGTTTTGCTGAAAAATGGTGATAACCAAGGGTGAAGAAAGCATTCAAGAACTTGTCCAACACTGATATCATACACCGTAAATGGTTGGTCAGTTGTCTTCTCTGGGGAACTGCCCAAAATTGCTGATAGGGAAATAACTGCAGTGCAGCCGGTGTAAATCACAATCATTTGTGCACAGAACTGGTTTTAGTTGTGCCAACAAAAATATGGCTAGTCAGGCACAGAAAACTGACAGACTGATAGTTACTCTCCATTGACTGACATGATATACCCCCAGAAATGTGAAATAAATGAATTAAAATGACAGTGCATTACCTTCATCAAAGCAAGTACCGGTAGCTTTCTTTCCATCTTTTGTTTGCCAGGAAATAGAGCAGTCATTGCAAGGATCTGCCACGCAATAAACTCTCTCCCTTTCTGTAGTCATGCACGATGGTTTATCATGGCACTTACTGGTGCATGGTTTGGGGGTCTTCCCAGAAGAACATTCTGAAATGCAAGGGTAACACTTTTATTAAACACCTCCTCATTTATACTCCAACTACTAATGAATGATAGGTTTCGGTGTCATTATCTGCTGTCTGCACATTTATCACTTGATATAAAGTACAGAAATTGAAAGAAAAAGGGGTAGGGTAGGCAAACGGGTTAAATATGGAGGTCAAAATATAATTCTGATATCAGGGTGTCTTTCAATTACCCAAAGGACATGGATACTGTACCCAATACAACTGTTTAACATTTCCCTGCTAACAACTTACGTGGTTTTACTCCACCACTTAGGAGCTTTCCATTTTTATCACAAAGAATATTTCCCAACCTCAATGTACCATCCACAAACTTGCCATTCCCGTCTACACACCAGCTCATACCGTCCATGGATTGCATGTTTACGTAATTGCCAGAGGTTCGATCACATTGAGCTAAATATCTACCAACGAAGAGAGGCTTTTCTGAAAATAGAACACAAGACTCTTCAGTGGATATCATGTCTACAGAAGCAATGCAGAGTCGAGAGAGTGGTTCTTGCAAAAGGTGTGTGTCCTGAGAAAATGTTGGCAATGAAATCTGCCTTAGTAGGGGAGCCAAAGGCCAGAATTGTGCAAAATAAGGGTTGGAGGTTGCACAAAAAAAAAACAATTGCTCTTAACATTTTTTGGTAGGTATATCTATTCTATATAAGAATTGGGAGGACTGCTCGGTCATCTCTCTTGCGAACTCCTGTTATGGCGTTTTGAAGTTTTGGTACTGACTTCACCATTGGACTGGTGGACTCAGCTTTGTACAGGGGCAGGGGGACCAATGTACAGCTAACTTCTGAACGGTTGGATTTAGACCCTATAAATATATTACTAACAGATAGAAATATGGGGACAGTGAATCAAATAAGCATGGTCTTAAATGTTTTCAGTTGTTACATTATAAGAAATTGCAAAATGGGCCAAATACCACAAAAAGTGATTTCCACTTGCCAAAATCAATTAAGAACATCCTTGGCTGATTCAGAGGCACCATGTTTCTATCTGTTGGTAATACATTTATAGGGTCTAAATCCAACCGTTCAGAAGTTAGCTGTACATTGGNTTTATGCATTGAGATTTGACCAAGCATCATATCCCTGAAGACTGTGACAGGTTCTGCTGGCATACATGTTTCCTTGGAGGTTTCCTTGTCCTTGTCCTTGTTCATCATACATTCACGACTGGCCTTTTCTTTTTCACATTGCTTGAGGTCTGGTGGTGGTACAGTGCACAGGTCTGAAGCAAAGGGTTGGAAATTAGAAAGGGACATGTAGTGAGGCCATCTTTAGCTCCACTAAGGATAACAATTCTGAAATATACCGGGGTAATCATTTCTGTTTCTTGGTTTTCCCTTGATAAGATTCAGATATGAAGCACTTGCATGAGGCATGTTGTTTTCCTAATGCAATGTAAAAGATTTGTCAAGCATGTCAAGCATGGTGATTTCCTTACGTGCTGTGGAAACCTTATGTCGAGCATTGTGTTTTGATAATGTGCTGTGAGATGGATTTGGTCAACAGTGTTTTCCTATAGTAAACGCCATGGAAAAGACTTTGGTACCATAGGTGCTGTCCCAGTGTGCAGTGGGCGACTTCCACCAAATAAAATGGGCCGTATTCTAGAACGGAACCTTTAGAACGTTCCTTAACATTAAGGTCCACCTTAAATCTATTGTTCTCGATGGTTTTACAATAGAGTTAAGGTCGACCTTAACGTGAAGGAACGTTCTAAAATACGGCCCAATGTTTTTTATAAACTTACCAATTGATTTCTGACATGTCCAGCCTTTCTCACTGCTTCGACAACACAATTCGTCAGTTCCTTTACATTCAACGTCATTGTTGCAGCCTTTTGCATTTTTATCATTGCCTGGCTTCAGTGGACAACCCCCTGGAAAGTTAGTTACAGAATATGATATGAATTGCTATGATTCTGTCTCCGGATGGTCAGGCCATTATTTCTGCACAAATAGCACATTTATTCTTTCACGGAGTCCAATGAAGAGAAACTCTGGTGTTACTTACGATTCCATCTGTTCATAATTGACATCCTCATTTTATCTTCAGCAGTCATGGTTTTATCTGGGGCAGCACCACAATATCCATTGTCAACATTCCTCTGCTTAAGAAACATATCTAGTTCCGGCCTCGTCATTGTCGTTGCATCCTTGCCCTTTCCAAACACCTTCATGATGAAAGCCTTCACATCATATGGAAGTTTGCTGACGTCAGGTCCTGGCATTCGCATGAAGGTTTCCTCCATCAAATCAAATAGCTCAGAATCTGTTTTGTCAGGTGTATCACCCATGAACTTTGGTGGCTTCACTCGTTTTCCTACGACACTTGAAACAGCTTTCACAAATGCCATTTGCATTACCCTTTCAATGAAATCGCCTGAGACACCGAATTGCTTGCACTTCATTTTCTGTTTAAACTGCATCATGTTGGATGAGAGTACCTTCATGTAAGTAGCTGTGGCATCGCTTGATGTGCTCCCCTGTCCCTGCGTGGTTGTTGGCTTTTTTGTATCTTTCTTGTCCTCTTTCTTGTCGTCTTTCTTGTCATCTTTCTTGTCGTCTTTCTCATCGTCTTTGTTATTTGGGGCTTGTCTCTTTGTCCTTGATGGTGTCTGATTAGGCTGCGGAGCCTTCATGAGTTGTTCAATGAAGTAATCACCTGCAAATGAACAATTAAAAGGAGGAATGGAATCAGGATTATATCATGTCTGAGAATCCCAGAATCTGACCACCTACAGGGATGGAGGATTAGGGCCACCATGCATATTTCTTGATAGGATCTGAAGTGGGCTTATCGTCAATCTTGGGACACTGCTGAGAATAGGGCCTACTAGTTATCCCTAAAGCCCCTGTCACACTGTGGTGAATCCCCGCGAACTGGGGGATTATTTTTGTCCTACGAACTTTGTACGAAGCTAGTAGAATGAAGCAGGAATCATGAAGAATCACCACGAATGTTTACGATCGCAGCACGAACTCACTACGATTGAGTACGAACACAGTACGATTGACCGAGAATGCAGTATTTATACACTCGCCACCTTTCGCGAGGGGTCTTCCCACGGTTCTCACTCATTCGTAGTGGAGTTGTGCTCAATCGTACTAATTCGTACTGTTTCGCGCCTCACTACGACCCCCTACGAATGTTGAAGAATACATGCAAATCGCCACGACTGGCTCCAATAATGCAGTAGTAATGCAGTATGATGAAAAATAAATCGCGCTTGGACTGCGAATGTTTTGAACATTTCAAAACAGTCGCAGCCCCTCTGAGACTGGCCAAGAATGCCGGCGAATGAGGGAGAATCCACCACGAGCCCAATACGAATTGCCAAGATTTTTTCACTTGTTCTAGTTCGCTGGGATTCGGCCTCCTAGTTGCCACAATGTGACAGGGGCTTAATTACCCATTTTCATTCTGAATTCATCCAGCCGTCCAGAGTATCTCAGGTAGAGGCCATCAATCATCATGTCCAGAGCTTTCCCTTTGCCGAGACGCATCAGCTTTTCCTTCACCTTGAATATCTTTTGCTTCCTCTCCGCAAGTTTGTCTGTCATACATTGTGTACCTGGTGCAAAGAGACATGGTAAGATTAAACAGGGAAAGTACTCATAGCAGTTGACGACCTTAAAATATTCAGAGCTTACTCCTGGGGATAACAATCCACAGCAAAAGATGACTCTGATAAAGTAATAATCAGCAGCCGGGTGATTTGCATCACCTAGATGAGAATTGCATCGATCCAATCTCCAATGCAGAGGTCAGACGGTTTCACCGGGCAAACCAAAAATACAGAACGCCATACCTCTGGGCTAGCAAGATTGGCATCCATCCCCTGAGAGACAGGAAAACAAAGACCAAAACTTACTGGCATCACAACTTCCAACTGGAGTGTCCGATTTAATGAAGAACTCTGTTTTGCAACCACCACATGGATTGATTCGGCATGTTGCACTCGGCTTTCCAGGGCAGTCATACAGCATGCATGTACTGAGGTGACAGTTGTGTACCTTATCACCGGCAGGACACACTGCAAAAGTAACAATTTACAATTGGGGCGAATGCAACTTTCTTGAATACAGTGATGTGTGCGTGACTTATAGGAACACAATGTTCATGTAATCATTACTATGAATAAAGTGGAATGTATGTGTAGGGATATCCTTATATTAGTCCAACTATGATAACTTCCATCAGGCTATTAGAAGTAAAAACTTACCAGTTTGATCTGTCTTATCCAGGTTTTTAGCTGTAAAAAGAAACACTAATACAAATTTCACGGACCGAAAACACAGGATCAGATATTCGGCAACCCCCACTTCAAATGGATCACTTATCTATACCTGTGGGGTAATACTGGGTCATCACGTTCGGTGAAGGTTTTGCACAGCCAGGAACTATTAAAAATGCAAACAAAAGTACCCTTCTTTCGTGCAATTCAGCAGGGACAATTCCCCCTAAACAAGTGCAATCTCCCCCCCCCC
>NMRB01000647.1:59584-96114 GCA_002633025.1 Notospermus geniculatus
GTTTGAGTCATCTGGAGCTCGATGGGCGTATGTCAATCAAACCCTTAGTAACCCAGACCACAATGAACTTAGGGTTTACTCTAAACGGTCCAACGCACATTGTTTTCTAACCAGCTGACCTTGGTTTGAAATTGAACATACAACTAGACCTTGATTGAAATTGAACACAGGCACAGGCATGGGATTGGCTGGAAGTGTCCTGTCAATAAAACGCATGTCAATAGCCAGACTTCACCAACAATACCAAGGTCTGCCTGACAACCGAAGGTCCGCCCATCGAGCGCCAGATGACTCAAACGTACTATAGCACAACACGTTACTCACGTCGATTGCTCCCGACACTTGCAAACTTATCATAAAATCCTCCGTACAACATTTTAAGCAGTTGCTGTATGATTGGAGTGTACATCTTATACATTGCTTCGTCAAAATTGATGTTGAGGAACGAATCTTGTAACGCCTGAAAGGATCTTCGTTGTGCTTGATCTCGTTCCTTTACACAGGTATCTGATTTGAATTCTGGAAAAAATGAAATAATTTAGCCAGAATTCCTTAGGTCTTCTCGAATTTATAATTTAGAAAATCGACTGCTTCAGCTTAGATGCATGAAAAACTTCTACAACTGGGTGGTCATTCGAAGTCTAGTGGTAAAGCCACTTACTTTCATAACAGTTGACGCGTTTTCCAGGGAGATAGAATTCCAGCTGACAGTTCTTGCAGGGGTTGACCCGGCACTCTGCAGTGGGGTACGCCGAACATTCACGACGGAATATGCAGGACGTCCTCGGACATCTTTTTCCACCGCACACTGAAAAAGAGGTGCAGGAGCATGAAAATGACCAGATGGATTGGGGAAACAATGGTGAACCCTACCGGTTGAGTCAACTCGCACGAAAGAGGAAGCGCCTAAAGTAGTGTTTACGTAGTTGAAGTCGGCAAAGCGATTTGTCCGGATGACCCTCTGCAATGATTTTATCCTCGCAGTGGACAATTGGCTAGGTTTCTGCTTCTCGCTCATCAGTTCTCAGAATTCCGAAACTGCGCAAGCAAAGTGCGGCCACCCGAAGCCACATTATTTGATGGAGAACATTCGTCATTGGGGAGGTTTCGAAATCAAACGATAAACCAAAACTTTACGACAACGTTATTTTCATACTACACATTAACCAAATTTTGTATTGCATTTTCGGTACAAAAATAAAGTTGTCGTTAACGTTTACGTTTATCGTTTGATTTCGAAACCTCCCTACTAAAACTATACTTACCATCCGGTTTGGGGACTGCCGCAGAAGCTGCAATGCGAAAATACTGATGAAATCATTTTGATAGGCCTNNNCCCCCCCCCCCCCCCAAGAAGAATGAGTTAATTACTTTTCTGGGTATCCCAGAGACCTTAATCACTGTCCTGTACTTCCTCACCTGAACAAAAAGAAACCTCTCACCACAGACGTATTAGTCCCGAAAAAAGTGTATCGAGAAAAGGCCAAAATAGCATAAATAGTGTTTTGAACGCCCAAGCCCTGGTTTGCAGGAATGACCATAGTGAGCGTGTCTATACATTAAAACTAAGACCTACGATGTAGAAAGCTAAGACCCAACCAACTCTAAAACTAAGACTCTGACCCAAAAGATTTGGAATTAAGCAAAGCATCAATCAGCTTCATAGTTTCGAATAATGTTTGCCATCAGCATCTTTTAACTTAGGCTGAAAAGCTTTCCCGCACTGTTAGAAATTATTAATTTTACAGTAGTAATTTTGCAGTAATTTTACAGAAAGTGCCTGCAGCAGAGTCCCCAGCACTTTCTGTAAATTTGTGGGGAGCGCGGTGGCACAATGGTTAGAGCGTTGGACTCGTGATCGGAAGGTTGCGGGTTCAATCCCTTGCTGAGCCACTCCGTATACTCTCAACTGGCCTGAAATGTCCATGTGTGCGCTGGATTGTAGCTGCCCTTGGTTTCTACAGAAAGGTTTCTGGATTAGGCCGGGTAATAATGTGAAGTGCCTTGACACTTAAATGTAAAAGGCACTATAAGCCCACACATTATTATTATTATTATTATTACATCATTTTTTAATGGTATGATTCATGTTTTCCTGTATTGGTTGGACTCCATTGGACATCCCATTATGATGCCTTCTGGGAGCAGTATGAAAATATACTAAGACTCTAAGTAATTTGGTCAGCCTCCAGTCAAGTCTCTGTTAGCATTTATTTAAGTCTGTAGTTTTACAGATCACGCTGTAATTTTACAGATCCAGTGCTGGGGACTCTGCTGCACAGATTTTCTGTAAAATCTTCTGTTATTTCTAACAGTGCGGATGTTAGTATTTTCAAGTTGCGTGGGGATTTCATAGGGTCTTTAGGTCTTATTTTCATAGTTGGTTGGGTCTTACTTTGATTGTGTTAGATCCCGCTATAGTAAGTGTGCCATACCTTTTTTTCGTGCATGTGGGCAACACACGCTGACTCCAAACGTCTTTGACCCAAGAACGACTTTAGTACATTTCCGAGTCATCCCCGAGACTTTGCAATCACTATCCTTATCACAATACTTAGCATGGGGTTCGAATGCGTCTATAGCTTGTTTTATTTGTTTATCTGTAATGAATGGTGCTGCCACCTCTATGCTTGTTATCCATGAATATCTCTTCTGTGCTTCTTTGAGTGCGATTTGCTCATATTCCTTGAAGACAGTTGGGCAGGCCACGTATTCTAGCTTATTACCTGTACAAGAAGAATCCTGTGTCTGTATTTCGACAACATCTCAACATAGACGCACTCTGGCGGACAAATTATTGGTCTGGTCAAAATTGCGGTCATTGCGTCCTTCAGGTTGAGTTCATACTTCCTCGACGAGAAGTTCCTCGACGAGAAGTATGCAGAACGGAAAAAGCTGCGTTGATTCGCGGGTCTGCCGCCTGTCTTCCGTTCCGTAAACTAGTCCGCGATGAAGTAGGCTATAAATTGAGCCTAAAATGTGGTATGGCTCGGGACTCCTCCTAGTTCGAAGGGCGAAGTGACCGTAGGCCTTGACATGTCAAGATGGTATAATACAAGCCTCAAACCAAGCCCCTTTCGATTTCACCTGAATGGTTGACTTTGTACAAATGAATGCTACATATTATGATCAGTAGAAAAAATGCTACACGTACATGTAGCCTATTGTTAAATACATGTAATTATCTCTTAGTCTCTAATGTCAGAAGATGAGTCCATGAGACTGCATCAGTAAACATCACCTTTCATTTTTCCTTTAAGCTGTATGCTGGTTTATACTTCATCCGATTCAGCTGATTGTGCGGCAAACCCAATAAAAGAGAGTTTTCGCAATCGCCCGATAGGCCTAGACCTACGATTATTTGTAGGTACGATTTTCTGTCTCAGAGTATAACTGAGCAACAGATAAGCGTACTCCTTGACCTACCGGGTGGTTGCGAAAACGTTTTTGTTGTTCGCTCTCTCCTTTGTTATGAGACTCCGAACACAGTTTTCCAATGTTGAGCGGGGATTCACCTATTTGTTCGAGTTAAAGCTAGGAATCCACCATTGATTTTCAACCTGATTTTGCTTTGCGACTTGCTTTGCAACTGGGCAGTCGTTCGCCGTAGTGGACTCGCTAGACGTGATCTCCGCCAATGGCGAAGATGTGCTCAATTTCAGTCGGCAATCGGTCGGCGACTGGAATCAGTTCATTGCGATCGTATTCAGTCGCAGGTAGCAGGTTGCAATCCTCGCTGAAATCGTCGGCATTGGTCATGTGATGACAGAAACATGGATGAAGTATTAACCAGGCCGAAACTACCTACAGTGTTATGAGGAAGTGCCACCGTAATAATATGCTGCTACAGATTCGATCTCGACCAGGGTTGATCCACAACCATGGAGAGTTTTCCAGACCCTACCTTTACAGTCGGGTACTCCTCTTGTTCGGGTTTTCTCATCTGGCTTTCCAGTTTTACTATCAGCGCACCAGGCGATGCCCGTACTGTCATCGTATTGAACTCTTTGCCACGATCCGTCCCAATTGCATCTGAAATTTAAAATTTACCGCCAATCTGGACTCGGAGTATGACTAACGACAGTCGGCGCCACCGGCGTTGATTGCACCATTCTCCAATACCGTTGTTTTGTCTTTCGTCCCAGTGTTGGAGAATGTACGATTCCCGGGGTACGATTACTATACAATGCATAGGAACGAGAGTTACTCCACATGGGGCTAGGTTGATATGCGGCAGTTTAACAACATTGTCAATAGAGGTATCCCTTAAAGATAATATATCACGGATATTTTCGCGGGCCACGAAAATCATTGTTTATTTACATTTTGTTTGTTTATTTCTCGTTTTTCTTTGTCTTATGAGTAATTTGTTGGTGCATGGCGTGCCCCTCTAGAAATTCTTTTGATACTGAAAATATTCAATTTGGTGGGTTGGCATGTCCCAAAAGTCCAAAATAACATGATGTAAACATCAATGTTTACAAACATTAAACGTAAACAATGAAGTCGTGATATATTATCTTTAACGTGGGTATGTTTAGCGCAGGAAAGTGAAGGACTACAGAGCCTTTTTAACCGAGATTGCCGTATGTGCGCTACAGCTTTAGGTCTTCAGCACATCATGGAGGATGGCACCACGGTTCCCAGGAACGCACATCCCAGGGATGCACAAAATAGACCACTCTCCCACTCACCTTGGGATATAACCAGTGAAAGAATTGGGTTTGGCCAGGAGGCTTTTAATGGCTGTGTCAAGCTTGGAGTGACAATCACCAGTTTCTTTCCCTGCAACAAGAAATGATGCAACACAAGGTATGCTTTTCATCTGATAGATAATGACCAATTGGAGATACACTCGTACCACCGTAGGCGAGGGAGGGTCGGGCCCTGTGAGGAGGAAGCTATAGGGTCTACGAAGCCATCATAAGCCGGGTTCATAGGCTAATATACGTTGACCCCAACACTCGGAATAAAGCGAGGTGTCCACAGTTCATGACAGCGCTCGGATAGGAATAAATGTGTGGTCAGTGGCCCATGCTTCGTTGGGGAGGGGGGGGGGAGGGGAAAGGGGAGGGGGAGGAGTTTACGTGCACAATACGTTCGCACTCAATCTACGTTTTTCTTGCCATTATATCCTTCTATTGTGTTTTTTACATGCATTTACAGAAAGTAACCTACACTCTTTAAAGAGCACTCACTGTACAGGCTCTTTAGGAGTTCCTTTAACTCTTTAGGAGTTCCTTTAACTCTTTAGTTTTTAGAGTGTTGGGCTTGGTCGTTCGTCAAGTACAAATCTCGATCATCTTTGACAGGCCAATGTCCCGCGGGGTATCAATAACATAAGTTCATTTAACCAGTAGAGAAGTAGGATGACGATGTTAGAGTATCGATCCCAAAACGTCACCAAAATCGTTTCCTCATGCAACCGGAAATACTTACGGGGTGGACATTTCTTTGGCGGCTTGGGCTGCGTGGCTGTACTGCTTCCACCGGTGTTTGTAGTGGGCCTCGCGTTGCGCGTCGGCCCGGTCGAGCCGGCATGCGCAGTCGCTATATAATAAAAATATACATCGAGATATAACTGGCTGTCTTCAGATTAAGTCGGCTTACAAATCTAAGGTTGGCCAAATAAAATGTACGTACGTATGTGTCAAACAGCTATCTGTGATAGGGTGTTTCGTGAACAAACACACGGAGAAAATCATGGAACTCCTGGTGCTATCAAATACTACGAAATGAAGCTTTGTTACCTACATACAGGCCGAGTTTGTAACCTATTTCCCGAAACGATGGGAATGAGTAGGCCTAAGGTAAAATTTGAAGGAATGAGCAGATTCAACAGGTTTGATCTTAAAAGAGTCATTCTTTTATCCGCGGAGTTTAGAAGAAGGATCGTATGTTTTCCATCCTGCCGTGCAGTCGAGGATTCTCAATGCTGTTTGGAGCAGTCAGCCGCGCGTATCGCCATTAGACGGCAGCAAATTTCTAGCGGATCAACACAATAGAAAATTGTCCTGATTGGTGCTCATTCAATCATGAATGGGCCCGCGAGGCATTGAATTGGGCCGTAGTGACACATGTTGGTCAACTGACTGACCTTACTAATGGAGTTACCATCCCGCGTGTAGGTGTGACTGTCAGTTTGGTCCAAATGCAGACTTACCTTTAGTTGCTGCAAATCGTGCCGGAACACACTTGGTGCCAATAGCCATCGCACAGCATTTCTCCTGAGCAGCACAGTCGTCATCTGAATTGCACTTTCGCTCTGCACTACTGACGTCTAGGTAAGCAATACCACCCGACGGGCAGGACCCTGGCTTCTTGACTGAAAATATAAGTTTTACTGATTACCTTTGTTCTTGGGTGCAAACCCTACCAAATTGGATTTAATACAGCACCGCCTAAATCTGAGGTCGACGCATATAGAAGGTTCCATTTTAGGTTCCAAAGGTTCCACATCTACATGTAGGTGGCTAAAGCCGCCTGAATCCTTGTGAAATAGGCCTGGTTTTATGGCGGAAATCACGAATGTACGAATGATCGATGGTTTATTTTGTAACGAAGGTGATGAATAAGCTTTCATCCTGGTGGATTATCATCCTACCTTTTCTGCATTCAGGAAAGATCCAGAACAGTCGATCCTCCTTTGGATTCTGCAACTCCACAGGAGGGAACTTGCGAAGTCGACATTTTTCGCCAGATGCGCATTTCTTGTCCTGAAAAACCACTTTGTAATCAGTTTCAGCAATAATGCTTTGTCTGTACATGTTTCAGCCGCAATACTGGACCCCCCCCCAAAAAAAAATCAAAATAAAAAAAACATTCATATTATGATAAAAATACGATGTCCTTGTTAGATTCCACGTTTCTGCAATCATTTCTGAATTACCTTGCACGGGTCTGTGCGGCATGTACATCCCGGGCACATCAATGGTAGCAACTGTGTGGGGGATCGCAGCACGTAACCAAATTCACACTTATTGCTACACTTGATTGCTGTTCCACACGCGCTCTCCACCTCAGCCATTATCGACTTGATATGTGGACCAGCACCAGCGAGAGAAATGAAGTCCAAGTCATCCTTCTTCTTCTCATACTCTATCAGTGCCTTCTCAATGGCCTTCCGTAGATTGGCTGCAATGGGTAATGGGTTTACTGCCATCAGTAACAGCTGGCTCTAAGGGGGAGTCTTCATCCTGCATGTAGGTTTCTAAAGCTAGGAATCCACTGCTGATTTTCTGCGTTGCGACTTGCTTTGCACCCGGCTTTGCAACCTGCTACCTGCTATTGAATACGATCGCAAGGAACTGATACCGGTCGCCGACCGATTGCCGACTGAAATTGACCACATCTTCGCCATTGGTGGAAATCACGTCTTGCGAGTCCAGTACAGTGCAATCTAGTCCCCAGTTGCAACGCAACCCAGTCGCAAAGCAAGTCGCAGCGCAAAATCAGCTTGAAAATCAATGGTGGATTCCTAGCTATAGAGGACAAACATGCTAACTCTTGAACTTCAATAACGGATTTTCGCCAAATCGCGTGGGGGAGCGACCCCGCAGGATAACTTACCTTGGGTAAGCGACTTGGCCAATAGAGGATTCAGTATCTCATTATCAACTATGCTCAAAAAGGGCATTTTCGCCTTTAAGGCCCCGACTAAGCCCTTGGCCTGTATGATTTTCTGCTGTACATCTTCTGTAATCATCAAAATAGAAAAAAAATCGACATAACATGAACTACGGTAGGCAAGGTTTGTTGATTTCAGGATCGTCTGGCCATTGTGAAATTTGAGTTTGTCTATAGTTTTTGTTCTCTAGTGTCATCTTGGGCCGAATGCACCAACGAAGATAATATCGTGAGCTCAGGTTGAGCCGCAGCTTTTCAATTGTTCAGGTTTGCCAGGACATGATGTGGTCATGGAAAAGTTGTGCTCAAACTGAGTTCAAGATCGTTGGTGCATACGGCCCCCTCAGACTTCTTTCCGGCGTAGGCCTACTCCGACTCATTTTGCTGGCACGGGTAAAGCTGCGTTTACCAGACATCAGGAATGCGGTATAGGGACGCGGAATCCCCGGCGGAACGATATGTTGTATACGAAAATGCATTGCATTTTCCGCTTCCGCGTTCCGCAATCCGCATTCCGCGTGTCAGCTAAACGTAGCTTAACATACCTGGGCTATCAGATCGCAAAGCTGCATTGGATATAGGGAGGTTGATATCAGCGACTTATCACGGATCCTTATATGTATACGTACCGCCGGTACCGAAATGTAGGCCCTACACAAAATTTGTCCTCTACAGAATTCTATCCGTATACGTATAAGGATCCGTGATAAGTCGCTGATCTCAACATCCCTATTAAGACTACATGTTAACCCCATCCCATGATAGATGGGGGGGGGGGGGCAAATGTTACTACATGTACATGTATATTCATCATTTTGACGGCCCTCCGCCGTCTTGGCTTTTACGGAGATTTCTGTTAGGCAAACGAAAGCATGTGATTGGTCGCGAAAGATGGTGACGATTTGCCTTCCAGATGTAACTGCGCATGTCCAGTTCGCAAGAAATCCAAGATGGCGGGGGAATGATGTAGAAACGATGAATACAGCGTATAGACGAAGTCGCACCTTTTTATATGAAAATGGTATTAACTTACGTTGTGTTATTTGGGCTTGACACAATGCTAACAGCATTGCCCCCAAAAGGGGCAATAGGATAGAAGGTCTCATCCTCTCCACGATTCACTTTAATTTGGGCTGATTGAAATCTAAAAATACAGATTGAAAGGGACTGAGTTCTATGTGGTTTTGCACACCAATGACCTTTTTTATTAAAGTATCGATCTCCACTTCGATATTCGCTAATACTCAATGACCATCTGCTATTAGAAGTACACCACTGAAAGTGACGTTCCAGTGAAAACTCCGTCAGGCCTACCAGAGACTGGTTACGAACAGTAGACGTCTTGCGCAACCTGGCCGCTGGCACGTTCCCACCCGTCATTCTTTCGCAGCCTTTTTAGACTGGCCTAGTTCGCCACCCTGCGAGTGACGATAAGTCTGAATGTGCAAAATTTTTCTCAAATACTCCCAAAGAATTTCTGACATACATAAAGAATGATACAAAGGTCTTGTGTTTGCTGCGTCACGTTCTTGGCAATCTTCCGATCAGAACGATACCGGTGATGTCGCCACGTCACCCGATTGATAAAGATTAAGTCTTTCAGCCTCGAGTCAAAGGAGTCGATGGCATTCTTGACAAATTTATTGGTAATAAAGAGGCTAGTCCCCTCGAACAGTTTATGTCAACTGGAAATGTGGCGAACAAATGAGTATCTTTATTCGCTCCCGACAATTATATTTTTCTGGCTTGATATTTTCCTGCGGTCACGGTGAATCTATCTTGTGGCATTTTTAAGAACCTTCTGGGCGCTCATTTGATAGGACATTATTTGGTCTGGACCGATTTGCAGCATTTTTTGGACATTTGAATATACCAATTTTGCGAACAAAAACATGTCCTTAAACAAGATTAATTTGTGACTAAGAAATAAAGGTACTTGTAATAGCGAGGTTTAGAATCAAACGAAAAACGTAAACGTTAACGACAACGTTATTTTTGTACCGAAAATGCAATATAAAATCTGGTTAATGTGTAATATGAAAAATAACATTGTCGTAAAGCTTACGTTTATCGTTTCATTTTTGTTATGGTGTTCAAATTGGATCTGAATAGACAACGTCAATGGGTGCACATCTTCCTACTGTATAGTACATGTACATTTACATTGGAAAGTGTGTATATGCACAGAAGTGAAATAAAAGCATTTACTGGAGACTTGGTACAAACAAGGAAGTTTTCAGTTTTCACTCCATACAGCGAAGATAATTTTTCTCGCTTTGAAAATGGTTCAAGTAGGCCTTTCTTTGTGCTATCCGAAGGGTTCTACACAGGGAAGTTTATGTTGGCCTGTGTAGGCCTATTTCACCAGTGGCAACAACGGACCACTTGGCAGGTGTATGTACAGTACGATTCGGTGAAGTCGACCATGCATGTCTGTCGCATTCAATTTATTGGTGATATTTCAATTTTTAAAGATCGCAGGCCCTTTCAGGTAAATACCGAAGTTCGCAAAGCAGGAACAGTCGCTTTGTTAGGACAGACAATATCGAGAGAAAGAAGCGTAAAAGAGATTCGACCTGCTGAATGTGCAGGAAACATGAATAGGCCTACATAGGCCTACTGCTACTGACGTCAAGTCAAATTCAGGATTTTTACAAAGCAATTAGGAAAAGGACAGAAAGTGCTACTGCAGATAAAAACACCTAATTCTTCCCGATTCAGAAAACAGGTTTTAGATCAAACAGCGGAGGGGTCATGTACTAAACAGTAGAGAGTTTTCGCAAAGCCCCCAAACGCCAAGGCGAACGTCTGTATTGTTGTCTGCTCCCTTCGTGGCATCGAACAATGGGATTGGCGTTGTTGGCGTTTCGGGGGCTTTGTGAAAACTCTCCACTATGGAGTTCGCGAAGCCCTCGAACGTTTATTCTTTTGTTCGGTCCTGTCTTCATGGGTTGGCGTTCATATCAGTGTTTCGGGGGTTTTCTGAAATATAGCGTTTTCGCAAAGACCCCGAAACGCCAACGCAAACGTCTATCCTTTTGTTCGGTGCTCTCTTCTTGGCATCGAACAATGGGTTTGAAGTTCGCGTTGGTGTTTCGGGGGCTTTGCGAAAACTCAGTGATGTTCGGAACGTGAACGTACAAGGGCTAGGCATACGGGTAAGACCTTTGCACGATGGCAAAATTTCAGCACAAGATTTCTACAATATTCATATTTCGAACACCACGTTGGACAAATGTTGCCAAGTACATGTATATACAGATGGAAAGCATTTTCAAATACATGTATATGTTGTCGAGATTTTGTTAAAGTGCTACTATTTTGTTGGCCTTTGTATACTGGGTCGAAAGATCGTGTGGCTCATGTTGTTCAAATGTTGCTTCTGTACACGTAGCTTAAAGGCTTGTCAACAACATCAACATTTTTAAAACATTATTGCGACAAACATTTTGAAAAATATTTTGGAAATGTTGCAGCTTGTTTCGGGGTTGGTCTACAGCACTCTACAACATTATTAAAACATGTTAAATTGTTTTGCAAAAGTTGCAGGTCCAGTCCACACTATGCAACAAACCGAAAACAACGGTGTTTTGGAAATGTTGCAGCTGAATGTTCTTGAAATGTTATTGGAAATGTTGACAGGCCTGTTGCAGATTGTAGACCAACCCCAAAACAAGCTGCAACATTTCTCAAACAGTTTTCAAAATGTTTTGTCCCATAAATGTTTTGGAAATGTTGATGGTGTAGACAAGCCTTTAGGTGAAAAACATCACTTAAAACGCTTAGTGACATTCGTTCAACACAAGCTTATCAATTCCTAATAGCGTTAGTGTCATCGTTAACGGGATAATCTGTTTCATTGAAACTTTCGGTAGGCCTAATCATTTTTGATGGTGCTAAATGAAACTGACACAGAGATACAGCGACATAAAAACGGGAATCTCAATCCGTGAAGTATATGAATTGATATCCTGATTTTAGTGTCCTCGTAAGGCAACACGGCACACACCTACCTTAGCCCACAAAGTCTTGTCAGTGAATCGCATGTAAGGTGCGGCGACAAGTCCTTAAAAGCGAGGCCTGGGAGACATAATGATCACACTGAGGCTTTCATGTCGATCGCTATTTTGAGATCCTTTTATATCTTTGACCTATATTTTGTGTTATATCAATGCGTAGTCATCCAAGCTCAAAATTTTCAGTAAATTGACCGAAGACATCGAATATATTCTTGAAGAGCCACCGGTGCAGGGCCTATAACAATTGTCAATGGTCGATTTGGGTATCGTGGGCAGTTAATATCATGGTTTATCAAGATTTCTGAGTCTGTCTAATAGGCCTAGGCCCAGCCTCCGTTGCGTACTCTCATAAGGCCAAAGTGAAGGAGAATCATGACAACGGTGGACCTGGACTTTTTGTGAACAGATGGTAGTAGATTTTAGATGGCAGCACTTGCCTCCTTATTGAAGATATCAATACTCAAACGGTGCTGCCGTCTAGAAAGTACGGCGGCACATAACCGAGTTTAGAGTAATTGCATCCCGAAAAAAAGGAAAGGTGCGCCACACACTCCACGAACCATAATGTCATCCTTTCCCCTTTGGAAAACAGAGTTTCTCACCTCATCTGATTGTGTGATAATTTCCCCGTTCATTTCGCAAGATTAGGCCTATACAGTCACGTCAAGGAAATGGTGCAAACATCTCATCCCGTGAAAAATCACCTACCTGTCCTTACACCGCTGCCGGATGCTTCATTTTTGAATCGGATATGGATCGCTGAACAAAAAAGAAATCGACGTCAGTGGAAGTTACATGTACGTACATATGCATGGACAGGTCTGTGCATTTGGTCACGCCTCTGGCCAGTGATAGCAATGCTAAAAATCAACAGCAACGAAGGTATTGATTTCTCATTGCGTTGGAAGTAGGCTACTGTTAGACCTTCGATACTTTATCATCAGGTACGGTATCTTTTGCCAGGCGACCGTTGCTTCGATACGTCTGTTGGTGTAGGAGATATAGCAAGCCGTTTGTTCATTTAATCAAATAAACCTGGTTTTTAGAAATCTGTTTTTAAACTAGGTTTCTTTAAACCAGTTTTTTAAAACCAGGTTTATTTGATTAAATGAACAAATGAACAAACGGCTTGCCAAGGTAGATAAGGTACGGGCAAAAGACACGCCAAAACGAAAAAAACATTTTTTTGGAACATCCAGTAAGGATGGGATAAATTTATTGATAGATATCATATTTGAGTTTGATTATGTTGTTTGTTTTTCATCCATTTGTTTACTGCAGGTAGTGACTTTTGATTACTGAGCTACTGATGGTGCCCCTCAGATACTGGTGTCCATTAGCATATAATGGACTGTGGTCCCATAACTGTCAGACTGCTTTCGAATGAAAATATTTACGCTACACTTGGATTTGTCAGGCAGTAGTTAGGAAGAGATATTTAATAATTGCATATGATTGTGATAACTGCATAACAGAGTCATTTTATGAGATTTGTGTGAACAGCCTGGACGGGAACTGCAGCTGATCAACGTTAAGGTTATAGTTAGTTGTTCACGAAACGCGCCATGACCAACAACAGGTCCGTGACTCAAAAAGTGTAAAAATCAACTGGAAATAAGCAGTCCTTTCGTCAAAATGTTTGGAAGCCACAAGAACGTTGCACCGCTGGACGCCACCATCTTCCAAGAAGAACCTATATTGGATTGGAGGAAGGCGCTTATTCGAGCAATCAAAACTCGTGATTCTGTTAAGGTGACCGAGTTGGTTTGTGATCCGCCATATGACATAAAGGAACTTCTTAACACGTTTGCACCGTTGGAATCATCGACGGCTGAACGCACAGAAGAGAACGGTGGTAAAAAGTGGGGCGGCGAAAAATGTCGGCTTCCAATCGTTCTTGCTGTTATATTTGGTGACGTCGATATTGTTGACATTCTGTGGCGAAATGGAGCTGATATTTACAAACATGATATTCGTGGACAGAATGTTATCCACGCGCTCTGCATGGTGGCCACTTTTAAACCGTCCCGTGAGCGAAAAATGTGCGACGTTTATGGAAAACTGATGGAGCTGGTTGCTACGGATGAAGGAAAAAGGAAGCTTCTTCACGCTGAGGATGCGCTCGGGCTCCGTCCGATCGAGCTCGCCGCAAAACACGGAAATTACCTTCTTATGATGTCGATGATTGAGACGGAGGGTGTGTACAGGTTTGTCGTATGTGAGACCACGACGGGGGCTTTGGTGGAATATGATATGTCCGAGTACGAGTGTTACACACCAAACAACCGACGCCATCTTACACCGCTTGAGTTCCTCCGCCTCGCCAAGGCTTCAGATCTCGAGAAAGAAGGCGTAGACGAACTGTTCGATCACCCTCTGATCAAAGAATGGATAAATTCTAAGTTGCACGAGGCTGGAATTTTTTTACCCATGCCATTGTTACTTTTAGTGGTCATCTTGGTGACGTTAGCCACGGACGAATACGGTCAGTTCGCATCGTGTTCGGCAAAAAACAACTCTACGTCAGGTATCGGTATCGAAAACCGTCCGAACAAAGTATCGGTACAGCGTGGGATATTCTACACGAGTGTGTTCATAGAAATATTCGGAAAGATTATATTTTACATTGGAAAGTGGCGAAGATATTGCAGTACGTTTGGAAAAGGCGGGTGGAAAGTATTCGAAAGGCCACGCAATATACCCGAGAAACGATCCTACATGTCCCACGTGGGATCGAACCGAACATTCGGACTGGCATCCTCAATTTTAAATTCCTTGCAACTGCTTGCATACGCAGTAGTTACATTGACGGTGTCAGATTGGCAACGTGGAGAAATAGGAGAATTTATGCTGATTTTGCGTATGAGCATGCAACTTAGCATGTGGATGACATCGCTGTATTACATTCAAATCTTACCCGCGATTGGACATCTGGTCATTGGGGCGTTTTCTTCCATCCGAGTATTTTTCTATTTCATCTTGATCTTTTTACTGTTCTTCGCCGCTTCAGCTGAATGTATACGGTCTGTAGCAAGATACTACTGCTTCGAAAACCTCGGGTACACTGTCGGCAAAAGCGCTTACTCAACATTCCTTATCATGCTTAACATGGTCAACACGCAAGACCTCAAAGAAAACCAAACAGGGGTGCCATTGGCTGTTGTAATGATGCACGTTCACGTGGTATTCATTCTCGTCATTCTATTGATCAATTTTTTGATCGCTCTCCTCAGCGAGGAGATAGGAAAGATTGAAAAGCATAAATTTATTATCCAAGCTGTGGTCAGATTGAATGTTTCTCTCGATACTCTTGTCTCGTATGACGGCGTCTATGATTTACTACCGAAGTGTATGCAGCGTAGGCGGGAGCGTTTCTTCATTCAGAAAGAAGAACACACTGTTTAAAGTTGAAGCTGTTGAGTAAAAAAGGGATAAATCCGATTGGTGGATGAACTCCGTGCTTTTGCAGCACACCAGGTATGAAAATGAACGATGCCAATGTAACGGACTCAATTCTAAGAAAATGAAAAACAATGTATGTAAATGACTAGAAATTTAGTCACAATAAATAGAAAATTTACAAATACATGTAACTTGGATATGTGCGGCAAATACTATGCTTGGACTTCACACGTTCTTGATATGACACGTATAAAAATATCACAGAACTCTTTGCACGAAGACAAATGAACGCATAAAACAGGAAAACGAAGAAAAAAGCAATCGTCACGAGCAACACAACATGAGCATGGACGTACGATACGGTTTGGTCGTTCTAGGAAGTATTTCTACCAACTGCTCCTGGCAGAAATCGCAGTTTTTAAAAAACTTATTCCACTGTTGTTGATGTTCCACAGCTGCTAATGTCTTGCAAACAGAGTTTTTTAGTCACCCGGTGACTAAAAAAGTCCATTGGTCCAATGGACTTTTTATTGTGCCACTGACATCGCTTGCTTGTGGGCTTATCTCCGCAGAGGTGAGCTGATAGTTGATGACGTCACCGTGGAAGGCATCGTGGACATGTTTGACATCTTGCTGTTCTTTCGTCTTATTGGCTGTAAGAGGGAGAGAAAAGAAGTGCAGTGTCATGAAATGTTTATGGTTACATATTATATACATTACAAAATACTTCAGTCCTGTTTTCCATTCCCCAATCAATAATCCATCACAACTGACACAGAAGTCAGAAGAGGTTTTCAAGTCGTGATCTTAACTTACCCCTCGGTCCGTCTGCGAACCTTTCTTGCTTGTGCCCTGAAACAAAATGCATACAAAATAACTCCAAGCCCATCAGACGCCGTTTCTCGTAAGGCTGTTTTTTACAGATATGATATTGCTGTTGAAAACTAGGAGTAACCTCTGAACTGATTACGGTAGGCACTGAGGTAGTTTGTCCCGTTACATGTCCTTAAAACTTTCGTGGAGCTCTTTCTTTTCCTCACTACCCTACCCACCTTATTTCCTGGCAGCAAGTACGCTGGAAATTTGTTTTCCGCTTCATTTGACCTTGGCAGGAATGTTATGTCCGGTGTCTTAGGTTTCGCTGGGGTTCGAACCCTGTACACAGGCAGTGCTCGGAAAACTCCGCCCATTCGGGCTTCAGCAGTTGTGAAACTTTCAAGATGACTATTCCTGTGCTGGAATTAGAACGCACCATGAATACACGTGCCAGGGTAAAGCTATGACTGGCGCAAACTGTTGAATCCCTAAAGTATATCTGATGATAATTGCTAAAGGGACTAATACACAGATTGGAAATTGAAGAGGTTAAATTGCTGTAAGTCCTTACTATTGGTTTTATTAAAGCCCCAAAGAACTTCTTGTCCTCTGGCTGCTTTTTCTTTGCTTGCTCAACAGGATCGAAGTAAGCTGACCGTCTGAAAGGCTTCCAACGAAACTCGTCGAAAACGAGTGGATAGTCCATCTTCCGTGCGTTCTTTATCTTCTGATTTGCGCTCTGCCTGCGGACTGCAGCGAGTGGACCCTGTACATGTAGGTGGAGGAAGAAGCAATAAAATGACTCTTTACCATTGCTCTCGTTCAGTAGGTTTCCAAACTCAAAAGAATATTCCTGTAAGTCCAACACAGTTTTACCCACATGTATGTACGACCTCTAAAGATAAGCACCAATTAAATGGGTCACATGAATAAAGACTAGCAAATGCTTTTACTTGAATTTTGCAATACAAATGCACTATGTAATGCTGTAGAAATCTGAAGTAAAAGCATTTGCTTGTCTTTTCATATGACCTATTGTCCATTTACCTCAGATATATCGTATGGCAGAGTCGGTGTCCCAGCTGTTTCTTCATTTGATGGGAACTGGAACGGTCGAAACTGACCAAAGAATCCAACAAAACGACCTTTGTTTCCCCACCATATTCTGCAAGGGAAATGAGACATGTAGCAAAGCCGATCTGGTCGGTCATGTCGAAGATCGGGGGAACCTTCCGATGGGACTCATCGGTCATCGTCATGATCGAGCCTGTCCCGAGTCCCCTCCCCCCAGTTCATCGACCATAGTACAATCTCTCGTGAGGAAAAGTTAAAGCTGAACTGCATGAACGAAAAGCCCCCATGCGGCGAGCAAGAGAAATGCTACACCTCCAAACAAAAGAGGAAAGCTAGCAAGCCACTGATTGGACGACAGATCTTGGGTCTAATTGAAGCAATCCTTGCACAAGGCTATTTTGTCATACCTCACGGAGCCGTCCATTGAACCAGACAAAATAGAGTTCAGATTATCGATGTAACTGAGGGTGGCAATCTTGGTCAGGTGGGCCCTCCAGCTTATAACTTGTGTAATCATATTCTTGTTCTCGGAATAAGGGTCTTCAAGGAATTTGCCGATTTCCCAGAGTACAATATAACCCTCTGAAATCGACATAAGGCAGTTTATAAAGCACAACAAATAACTTAGCGAGAAAGATTTATTTTGATACACCTCGACATAATCACCACAAAGCTTGCTATAAGTTGCGGTGGTCGTCGTGCTTTCAATGCATCTGGGCGAAGTTGACCAGCACACATCTCTTGGTATGATCAGAAGAGGGGGAGAATGGAAAAGATTGCTGTAGAAGCTGTCAAGTCCCCTACTTACTGTTATCGCCAGAAACAAGGTAGTTGCAGTCTGCATCTGAGCACAGGCTGCTGACGGCAGATCCTTGCCGTCTCGTCATGGCCATGACCTCCCTTAGTAGCTGACCCTGTGTAAAGGATATCAATGCTATGTAACGAATATCGGCATACAGAAGTTGATCCCGCCATTTATTCAATACGGAACGTATCGCGGAGGCGGGCACAGCACGCCGTGTCTTCGGGCGTTGGCCGGGGGACGGAGTAAGACAACAACAACGTTAATTGATACACACACATGGCTGACTGTCATTTTCGTGTGTTTTGGCCAACTTTTCTTGTAAAATAACGTTTCACGTTCATTGGTGGACTCATCAGTACGCTGAAGGAAGTTTCCTGTCACAGTGTAGGCCGAGGCCTATCTGTGGCCAAATCCAAGAAACTATGATTGTCAAATTGAAGACTCGATTTGGATTCAAGGAATCGGTCGGCGAGTGTGTCGTTTTGTATCGAGTGTCATCTTTATGAAAGCTCTCTGGCTCTTTCACTTTATTTCGGATCCAGTGGGTGCATCCCCAAAGATTGGAGAACTTAGTTTACCTGAGCATCCCAGAATCTGATCATGGCATCTTGGTGGCACGTGACTATCACGGGATCGTAAGCTTCGACGATCATGTTTTTGTCTGGATTATCTTCGAAGAGCGATTCGTCATCGCCAGCACCAGCAGATTTCCCAACGTTTTCATCCCTGGCTTCTAGCAATAATGGAGCAAAAATCTGTATCATTATTCTATGATTCGAGATACACTATCTTAGAAGATTGGTAGATACTTTATTGTTCTGAGACACAATTTTCGACTCATTCTCTCAGCCTCACTGTATCATAGTGAATACGTGTATTTCTTACCACCGCTCTTGTCATTGGATTCGTCCCCTTTTTCCTTCTCCTCTTCCTCATCAGAACTACTCTTGGCCTCGCCGTTCATGCGTGGCTGCAATGACAACAGCAATGACGCTCCGTGTGAGGATATGGCTTCTATGGGCTTTTAGAAAACTATGGGCTGTAGTTGGTGTCATTGGTTTCAGTCGTAGGAAAACCACGGAGGATTGCCCAACGAAAGGCAACTGTATGCCAAAGTTAAGAGGGAATGTGGAATGAACTGACAGGTTGGTGGTCATCATGAAGTAGCGAGATTTGATTTCCTCAACCGTGCGAGGCGAGCTATAGGGAAGACACTGAGTACATACAACCAAGCTTCTAAACTTCATTGCCTATCGTTGTATACAAACCTCCTTCACGCTACCAGTTTGTGACTGGGGTCTTGAGGGAACCTGTGATTCAGGGTGGTCCGCATCATCTGCTTTCTTGCAATCGATTTCATCTGGATTGTTTACTTCGGAATTATCAGCGTCTATGAGTCTCCTGAAATGATAAATGTAAGAGGCATGCAATGGAAGACAGTGTCAACGATTCCAACACTACGTCAAGTCATGTGGATGAAGGAGATTGCTGCTGCTTTGCACTCCAAGGCTTCAGTCTAAGCCATATCAAGTCGGCATTCAAAGTCCGGTTGCGTGCAAAGCAAGCTCTTTCAAGTACACGGTGCAGCAGTCCCTATACGAGTCTACAGCATTCGGTCTTCGTCTGTCGCTACTTACTGGATGTAGGCCGGATCAAGCTTCCGAGTTTTATGCACCAGTACCAGACACTTGTGGATCTGTGTCTCATTCAGCTGTTTGTTTCGGTGTCGACTTTTTGTGCTTTCGGATCTTGGTTCTGGTGGTTGTACACTAGAAAATGTAAGAAAACAAATGTATGAGTCTCCCATGTCCTTGGTGCCAGGGTAAAACCAAACTGTGGGATGTTTTGATAGTTTATGTAACTTTGACACACTTTTTGGTAGCAAAGCAATGGTGCGGACGTGAACTTTGAAAGGCGCAATTACAGTAACGCACAGATATTCCTTCCGTGCCAATCGTTACAGGGAAAGGTCCCAATAAAGAAGGGGTCAACAGTGATACGTACATTTTATCAACCACAGCTTTCTGTATATCCCAGAAGATAAGGTTACCATTGGCACTCCCAGTTACAACTTTATCTGGCTCTTGGACGGACAACGAGGTGAGATCATTCGTCGTCAAAATATATTCCTATAAACGAACAAAAGACATGCGTTTTCAGTTTGTGATGGAGGACCTGACTACCGTGATCTAGTCTTGCGTCCAAGGGAGCAGACTCCGCAGGTTTAATCCTACCTTCCTGAAAATATTCGTCATGTTAGCAGTGGATGTGGACTGTCCTATCTCAGGCAAAGGGTTCATCTTCTTGAAGGGGTCTCTGCTTGGTGACTGAGACGCCTCCTGAGTCCAATAATAAATGTCCGAGAAGTCTTTCAAGACCGGGAGGTCATGGCCATCATTGGCGTCCTGGAAGAGAAAAATAACATCCATAGATGAGCGACAACAGTCTGGTGCTGGAGGTTGGCCCACAGGAAAGTTTGACAAGTAGACGGGGATACAAACCGACCTCAAATAGCCTGCAAACTTCATCAGGCTCGACTCACAGACTATGACGACAAGACGACCGAAAGTTGAAGCATTAGAAAGACCGTCCGCAAAGATAGCAATGCTGTTGGACTCACCAATAGTATCCTGACGCGATTTTTCCATCCAATGGCGACAATACATCTCTGGTTATCAACACTGCAATACTGCATGTCGACTATGGTGAATTCCTCCAAATCGGGACCCTTTCCCGGTTTCACCTTGATCTCTTGCCCAGCACCAAAATCCCAAACTTTCATTGAGCCTGCAATGGAGAGAAAGGTCAAGACTGACTGTGACTGAAGAGAGCATTTTCCCTTAGAGGACGAGGAAAGGCAGCCGTATACGAGTAGGCTCTTTCGTTGGTTTGTCATAGGTAAGAACTCTCCTCCACGATCAAGGTAGTCTGACGGAAGTCCGTTGGAGCATACATGTAACTTTCTGCTGCACCTAGTCTGTATTTGCTTACCATCGGATCCTCCAGTTGCCAAGCGGTAACCAGATTTATCCAAAGCCAATGCTACAATCTCAATGCCAGCACCGTGCGGTTCGGTGACTTGATACACGAACTTTCCCGTCTCGATTTCCCAGACCTTGAGCACGGATTCACTACACACCGATATTACTTGATTCAGTTCCCTGTTGTACAGCACCTGTAATGAAAAGAGTCCACAGACTTGAATAAAGCCCATTTGCTGCAGAGCAGATTCATCTCGCAAGTTTCACGACGACAGCGCCAGGCAGCCCTCTACAAGGAAAGAATCTGAGTAGGCATAGGGAGAAGGACATTCCAAGGACCACTAGACGGCCGGGCATATCATTGAATCATCGGCCATTCTTTCCTCATTGTTCTTCTGCCATCCCCTGTCTTTTTCAACCGAGTCATTTTAGCCGCATCTGCACTAACCTGTAAAATTGGCCGGTCGTGCGTGTGTGGAACTTGCATAGTGTCTTGCACGGCTCGCGTCAGCGGCCAAGCATCAACAACGCTTGACCCTGAAAAGGAGAATTGCACGATCTCAGGATTTGGGCAGCATCTGGCCACTGAGACAAGTTCTGAATTTGCAGTACTCTAGTGACGCGCAAACGTAGTTGACTGAACGGCTGTTCTGACCATCAAAATGTTCTTGGCTGCGTTCTGTGGAGTTCTACCTCTTCTAGCCAGTCACCAACGACGTACAATAATGAAGGATAGACGGCTAACGCTGTAGAATGGATGAAGATGCTTTTTGCGAAGAGAGAATAGGCACATACCTGTCATCAACCTGTCGTGCTTCTGGTCAAATACCACAGAGTATATCCTTCTCTCACCAGGCCGCTCTTCATTGTCTGTGAACACCTGTGAAGGAGGAGTTAGTAAAACAGAATATCAGGCAAGCCAAATGGGAACAACCTAAAGGCAAAGAAAATTGACGGTGAGCGCTTGCTACATGCTGCTCCCTCTCGGGGATTGCATCAAAGAGAGAAACTGATGCAGGGACAATATTATTGAGACCTATCATGTACGGGACCCGATAGAAAGGAAAGATGCATGTCCGGTTCCACTTGCATACTGTGTGTGCAAGGGCGTGTGCATGTTACTGATGGATTCCAACCAACTGGGCGATACCAGTGTTTTGTAAGAAGTAATTGCTTTTACCTGAAGACTAGTGAGGGTATGTATGTCCCAAACACGGAAGACTCGAGCAGTTGATAGACTGATGAGATGTTGATCCTTCTCATTGCAGACGATATCACTAATTGTAAACAAATGGCCGATCAACTTCCCTGTGAAATAAAACCGAGCATTCAGAGCGCAAACAATGATGCAATTTACCATAGCTCTTGCAGGAATTTGGGCCGTGAAAGTAGGCCCACTGGCTCACTTCACTGAGCCATGGACATGCCGCTCAGCCTCAACCTTCTAGACCTTCTACCTGAATGCGTTTTGCCATTACAAATACAAATACATGTAACAAGGTTTTGACTTGATCTGCTTCAGCATGTCATACGAGGTATACCGGTATTCCTGACAACGGATGCTGTTTACGACTTGGCTAACCTGTTGGTCGGGAGAAGATGTGAGGGTGCCACACTCGAACGATCTTATCCACACCTCCAGTGGCAATGATGTTGGCTCTTGCACAGAAGACAAACGTATTGCAACCCTTCGGGATCCCAACGCCGCGGACGTGACTTGGTAAAGAAAGAGAAAATGAGAATGTTTGTTGATGACTTCGGCAGAGTTGGAGCTGTTTCGAGGAGGGATTAGCCAAGTTTCTCAATTATACAGCAGCAGCTGTTGTTGCCCTCTCTATGACATAAAGTAGACATTCACGAAGACCGTTACTGAAGACCTCTGGTCTGAATTTGGCTTTCCAAAGCGACACTCACCCATTGTCGGTGAGTCTCTCCACCTCCTCCAGAACGAACGAGGTGTTGTTGCTGGGTGAGCACGAGGCAAAACATCGAAGTTCAGGTATGTATTCAACCTAAAAGACATCAGGGGTAAGTTTTAAAATCTCATTAAAGCGGATTGTTCGCGTCTGTCCTAAGTGAACCAAAAATAATAAAACAACGGGGACCCGTTGTTTTATTCGTAACAACAACTGGACATGCATTGCGGCGGCCGCTCCGGAAACTGTTCTGTGGAATATTTGACTCGGCGCGAATAGTCCGCTTTGTTGGCTACAAGCTGCAAGAAAATGTACCGGTAGCTTAGAAGAGTTTGATGCCGCCACTGTGATGTCGAGTGTCATCAGGTAATTACCCTATGTAATGGTTTTGATGGCACCCGAACTACCGACGACTTACCTTCACGACCCAGTCGTCATGAAGTCTCCTTCTTATGAGCGGACTGGAAGATACAAACAGCATTATGAAACAAACAACAACAGCAATACTAACGAAATGTTGGCCCTTTTGAACAAAATACATGTACACATGTACATGTACTTGTTTGTGTAATGTAGAAATATATGGTGCAATTACATACTGTGTGAGCTTGATGGGATCTATGACAATATTGTCTTGTTCCTTTAGTTTAGTATCTTCCTTAGCATTCTTTGGTGTCAGGTCCTTTGAAGCTATGGTCAGAAGATTGACGTAGCCCTGGTCGTCGCCGAAGAGAACAGTATCCTCAAGGTGACTACTGGACTGTGGAATCCAGCATATGCACTGAGGTGAGTGTTCGAGAGGTTTGATGGTGAAAAGGTGCTGAAAGGAGAAGAGGCAGATTGCAGGCAGAGATTTCAACAGGAAATACCAATGATTGCCGATTCATTGTCAATGAGACGTGGGCATAGGAAGCGGTTGGGTTCGTAGAGGAGGTGTTAACCTTCACATTGCGGAGACGTAGGCCTACCTGCGTTTTGACCTTGGATCGGCTGTCCCATATTGCAAGACTTCTTTCCGTAGAAACAATGACTCGCCGTATGCTACGGAGATACTCACAGCCGGTCACCCAGGCTGATTCCTGCAATGTAAGATTGGTACCTGAGGGAGCATTTATCAGGACCTTTGGTCACATGTAAAGTTATAGTGGACAAACCATAAATTAGTATGCTACGACGTTCTCACACGATATCCGACTCTCGTGTTCGGTGGAGTTCTATAATCACCAGATCACTGTCGATGCAGTCTGGAGTCTAAATAAAGGGAAGTTGATGATGATGGGAATATGAGTTGAAGTTTTTGGTAATATAAAACTTACATTGATATCACAACACGTTTGTAGTCGAAGCTGTAGAGAAAGAAGACAGAATTATGAGAAAACTGTAACTGGGTTTGACTTTTTTGCCTTCAACAGCTAGAAATTGCGCACTCAGTCATCGTCTCTTGCTACCAGTGCAGAAATATATTTAAAAAGCGTTTTCAGAGCAAAGTGTCATTGGCCACAGTAATCGACAACAAGCCAGCGGTTGCCTCGAGGTAAGCCAGCGGCAGAACTCGGGGACACGAAATATTTGATACTCGCTAAACAGAGATAAAAGTACCGCTAATTAGCGTTTCAACGACTCTGTCATTAAACATGCACAGGCTACTCTTTCAAGGTAGTTCAACTTCCCGCACACTCACTCAACAACTACTGCAGATCAGATGCAGATGGATGACCGACGCAGAGATTCAGTGTCCGCAACTGTGAACCACAACGTCATCTACGGTATGACCAGCACTTCAGTATTAAGTAACCCCTGCGCCCCTGTGGAAGTTAGCCGAGAGTAGTTCGTACCTAGAAGGCTGTTTCGAGGACGCTGAAGTCACCAACTATGACGTCTGAAGACACTTTGTGACTTGTTTACGCCACAAGACAAGTCACATTGTTTTGTTTGGCTGGATTGTCATGCATCCGTCGCACGTTCCATTTCTCTACTTTCGTTTTCGGCTGTCATGTCGCACTAATTTCCCATTTGTCGCGAGTATTAGGCCTACTTGTCATTTTCCTGTCATATATTTAACTAAAGACGTCACAATCCTCAAAATTGCATTGTTTCTTTCCTTTAGTTTTGACTGCAAGCTTAACAAGCAATGGAGGAGAAACATTAGTAAAACATGCCTTTGATTTGAACTACAGGCATTCATTTCACTGAATTCCTGTTTGGGTTTGGGAAGTAGGCCTATTCATTCACATCGAGTAAAGAACCCATGCAAGAGTACAAACAAGGCACCGGCTGTGCAGAAATGGAAATGTACGTGTACAACAATACTGAGGCCAATGTACTGGACGGCATTGTGATGTCTACATCCATGGATGCAGAGGACGACAGGCACTTAGAATTACAAATCAAAAGAGCTTTAGAGTTCGTCAGGAAGTCCTTCGTGGTCTACATCCCCCTAGGAATCATAGGGAATATCATTTCCTTGCTTGTAACCACACGGAAGGGGAATCGAAGGATTAGTACGTGCGTCTACATGTCGGCGTTATCGGTGATGGACGCAATGGCGCTGGTAGCTTTAGGGTGCTACATGGTGCTGTGGACTTTCGGACTCGGGCTCGGCTTGCCAGAAAGTACCATTTCAGTTGTGCATTTGTAAGTATAAGATCGATGTTTATAGCCATAATTTGAAGATGGTCCACAGTGAAATGCAAGGCGCTAGGACAGCACTAGGCTATACGGTCAGAAAATCGTCCTCAGATTGTTAAGTACAGCCCGAATTAGAAACATGCTCGTGCTAGACTCACTAAAGTATTTTCTACGCTCCCTTGAAAAGCATAGCCTACAGGTCGACCCTTTGATCGAGGTGGTCATCTCCTCCTTTAATATGACACTGCCATATAGTGTTGGAACAGCCGGCCGCTGCCCCCATACACATGGCATACCTTCCAACACATGGTCGCATGCCCATGATGGTCGGCGGCGGTAGTTGGAAGATACGCCATGGCAAGTTGCGTTCTAACGGAGGTTGGACGTCGCTGTTGGAGCCATTACAGGCAAGTTGTGCACTTCTCTTGACCAAAAACGAGGAAATGCATCGTACATGTACTTGGCAGGCACTGACGGGGTTAAGGTATAAGGTGGTGGTGGGATAATTGTGGTGCGTGGTGTGGGTCTAAACTGGGAGGCAGCAAGTCATCCTCGGTGAAAAAACGCGATACGTGGATCTCGTCTTTCTGCCGAAAGTGGCATAGCGTCTCCTGCTTTATTATTCACAGGTGCATATGGTACTCCGCCAATACGTTTGGTATGTCATCTGGAGTATTCCTAGCAATGATGAGTGTGGATAGAGCCATAGCCGTCCAGTTTCCACTGAAGGCAAAATCTGTTTGCACACCCACCAATGCGAAGAGGGCCACATCGGTATTTTTCTTCGTTCCCGCAACCATAAATATCAACTTTTTCTTCACATTCAAAGTCCACAAGGACAAGTTAACTGGGGCCATAACTGAGATTTTATCCTATCCGGACCCTCCGTGGGTGGAGACTGTTGTTGGCCTGTACATTTTGATTATTGGTACTATCATTCCTTTTATCATTATAATCTCCTGTAACATTCTCATCATAGTCAATGTACAGCGTGCGAATCAGAGGCGAAAAAAGATGGCCGCCAAGGACAAAATGGCCGCCGATGGGTCGGAAGAACAAAGTCATCTAACGCGTATGCTCATAATAGTTTCACTCGCCTATCTAGTATTTTCGGTACCTCTACGCTTGTCAGACTTGGTTTTTAAACTTCCTGTCGTCCAGGACACTTATGATATGGAAAATGATTACTGGAACCTCCGATACACCTTGATACGAAACAGTTTGTTTATACCGTGGACGCTGAACTACGCGGGAAATTTCTATCTTTATTTACTTGGCGGTGGGAGGAAGTTCCGTGACGACACGAAGAAAGTTTTGACCTGCCGTTTGCGTGCATAACCAAGGTTTCTAACAACATACACTGACGATACCCCCGCATTTTGCGCCTTCCTGGAAATATCTGACGTTTTATTCACGATATCACAGGATATTGCTGTTATACGCGCAGTATTCCTCATGATGCTTCCAGTATTCTGTGGGTTACTCCGAGTATAACATGGGAATATCGCTCATTATCCATCCATCCACTATTCTTCATGATCTACGTCACGTCTCATTAGAAGCATTTGACCACCCTTCGCCGGTAACTGGACGTGGTATGTTATTTTCGGTGTCTTCCCATTTCGCCCCTTCCCAGTTCGTCCGACCAGTGGTCAGGTACTGTAGCCTACATGGTTGGGGTATGAGAGAGCGAGTTCGGAAAGGGAGAAATGGGAAGAAGCCGTTATTTTTGCTCACCTTACTGCTCCAGATACATACAGCCCCTTTCTGGGAAGCTGTCAAGTAACCATCTAGGGCTGGAATGACACGGATAGACTGGATGACGTCACGACGCTTTTTGTCTCCTGAAATGGTAAATTTTGCATCCAGAAGTTGAAATGAATCTCGAGGTTGGTTATGGGAAAGGATTGGTAACGTCCTTTTTTGACGTCACGCCAATCGAACCAAGGTCAGCACTATCACAAGTCAAACCTGTCTTCTCACGTATCCAGGTGTAGTGAGGTGATCAGTGCCTCAGCATAAATTGCTCAATACAGCTGAACGTCAACGCTGCAAGCTCGGAATACGGTTTGATACCATGATTTCTTTGACATGTACGCCATCTGGATGGACTGTCCAGAACGGAGATGCACATGCACAGAGGTTAGCACTTGCGAGTATGGTCTTCAACATGATCTTGGACCCACAAGCGTTGAAGCCCTATCGACTCCCCCTACCATTCACCAAAGATACTGCCTGCCTAACATTTGATATACGGTAGAATTTGCGTTCATTACTTACCTGCCGCCTCGCCAACTCTCTGTCTTTTTGACACGGTGAAGACGCTGACCTCTTCAGCTCCCAAGGTCAGGTCAGTGTCATCGTTTTCTGATTGGAAGAATCCGAAAATCTGCGACAAATATGAAGGAACGAGTCTCTAATTCGTACTATGTTTATGGAGATGCATCATTAGGGTAAGATGAAGACAAACGACATGTGGATGATATATTTGTGATAGAAAACCCTGCCCTGAACGTTGGTTCACTCGAGCTATAGGCCTCGTCCTAGACTTTTTCAAGAAGGTCTGGGTTTGTGCCCTCGCTATCACAAGTGAATAAAGCACCCCCTTTATGAGTAACAAGCATTCTTGTTGCCCCTGGTATGTCGATTGTAGTTTTCTAATCCAATGAGAGATAACCTGAAAACATACTTGTAACAAGGATGTTCTTACTATAATCCTGTCTCGGAAAGTGTTTGCACGGGAGGGATTAGCGACAGGCTATTTGAAGATGTAGATCAGAGAGCTCATCGCTCAGTCACGGAATTCCAAGAGAACCGCTAAAGCCCCAATCGTTTGTTGACAAGAGTCGTGATACCTACCTCACTCCAGTCGACCTTCGCATCAGGGTTGGTTGATATTTTGCGATACAGGGCCTTCAAATCCTGGTTACGGATATCCGAACCGAACAAGGAACGAATAGATTCACAAAACTGATCGAAACGTAGGTTTTCTGAAATAATACACGAAATCATATCTTTTGAAGTCGGTCGACGTTACTGAAACTCACTGCAACATGTTTGTTCTGGTCAGATTCCTCCAGAGATCAGTTGGTGGAAATTAAATAATTTAGTAATTAAGGGTTCTGGCATCGCTCATCCTTGAACTCCGCGTGTATTGTCTACGCCATAAGAGCGTAGTCTGAGGCTGTCGCCATGTCCATACCGAGGATTGTGACATCGCTACGCCCTCTAGTGGTGCAGTCATGTGATGTCGCCAATACACGTGGGGTTAGAGTAGCAAATCTAAAATGTACGGTGTATATCGTCAATCGTAAACAGGGGCGGATCCAGGATTTTCTCGAGGGGTGGGTTCTGAAGGTAGAGGTCACCGGACTCGCGCGTGCCGAAGCCATGCGCTTCACTGGCGCCGATTTGGCGGGGGTCTGGGGGACCTGCCCCAGGAAAATTTTGTAAATCAGAAGCTCTGAGAAGCGATCTCCCGGCATTTGAGGTTGAGAAAGTCCGATGCCACGCCTCTAATTAAGGCCTATCTACACCATTAACATTTCCAAAACATTTTAAAAAAGCATCCAATTGCAACACTTCCAAAATACCGTTGGTTTCTGTTTGTTGCACAGTGTGGACTGGACCTGAAATTTTGGCAAAACAATTTGAAAACATGTTTTGATAATGTTGCAGAGTGTAGAGCAACGCTGAAACAAGCCGCAACAATTCGAAAACAATTTTCAAGATGTTTTGTCGCAGAAATGTTTTGAAAATGTTGATGGTGTAGACACGCCTTTAGATATTTCGAAACAGTACACAATAGTATGTTGTCCCAAGCAGGGGAAGAATCATCGATGCAACGATTGTTTCACCATGATTACATCAGATACACTGGCGGGCGCTACGCTACAAGCGAGATTTTTTTCTGTTAAGCGATAAAAAATATTATCTTTGGTCGCCGACGGGGGGGGTTCCAACCCCCAGAACCCCCCCTCTGTATCCGCCCCTGGTAAATGTAAAACTAAGCTTGCAGAACCTCCCTAAAGCTACGCTTACCAGACATCCGGAATGCGGTATACGGGATGCGGAAGCGCGGGATATAATTGTATGCGAAAATGCATAACATATACCGCTTCCGCATTCCGGGTGTCCGGTAAACGCAGCTTGCTCTTCGGGGACCGCGAGGCCAAACGCACGTCACATAGGCTAGGATCCCGCAGGGCCTTAATGTTTCGATCAGCAATAGGCATATTGTTTTAATATACAACGTACTGTTAGCTTCAAATACATTTAATGGAATTGTCGGCCATTCGTCTGGTTGACCATGTGTTTTTAGCCACAAGGAATCAATCGTAAATGTGTGATTGGTGAATCCCTGCAGGTTGGTCATTTAGCAGAATCAACACGACGTAATACACTAATACTCTGACGTATTATAATATTTGGTCGATTCATGAAGAATGTCGTCCATCGGGTAGTTTCGTCAGTAAATATCATTTTTGTTTGTATTTGTTGAACATTCTCTTTTTGTTTGTGTTGTTGGAGAAGGCATGCAGAGATCGATATGTCCATACAACGCCTATAGGCTATTTTACACAGAGTAAGTGTAGACATGGTAGACCTCCACCAGAAACGTTACATTTATGCATAATCACGTCTTCATATTCCGTCAACTGCTGAAACCATGCATTAATTAGTGATAGTTCTTGAGAAACCTTCAGAGCACCATTACCAGTCGGGGCCCCGAGTCACACGTATTATTTTTCGTGTTATGTTCGTACTAAGTCAGCACACACACGGTTCTGAGCATGCTGAGTATTCGCTTCCTACGTCACCCACACAATCAGTGGTTTATAGCGCTCACCCCCTACGTCTGAGTGAGCGCTGGCTCCCTACGTCAACGTGCACAAACAATGGATGCTGAGGTAGGGCGCGAGTGCGAAGAAATCCTGATAACCTCTACTTTTTGTTGTTGTATTGGACGAAGTTTGTTATAACGTACCAGTTGACAAAGTGCCAGTGGGGTGTTTAGAAAGTAAACGATCAAGAAGTTTTCGGGGCAGCGCACACAGAAGCGCTTGCGACCTTTCAACAGGTTGTCAACGAAAGAACTTTTGCCCATAAGAATCAGCTTTGACTGGTATACGAACCCCTGCTGATAAAGTAGGCGTATGCATGTCAGTGATCTTAAGTACATAAGAGATCTGATGAAGGGATGTGGTTATGAAAGAGGTCTTGCTTGTCAACGTATACTGATAGCCTATTGGTAATGTTTGGTTCATTTTTTTAACAGCGTTGGAACGTCGCGATAGTGTTGAAATTTAATCAATTCTTGTTAACATTTGCCAACAATTTGAAAATGTATTTGAAACCACTACCAAAATCAATTTGCATCAGACCTTTTTACTTGTAAAGAATTGACATATAGCATGCGACTCTTCGCCGATAAAGCAACATAGACTCGCCTCATGGATGTCACTCAGACTAGAGAATCTAGTCATGACTTCTGTAACACCCTGTAAGCCTACTCAATCAAAAATCACTAATCATCGGCAATCGAGACATAAGCAGACGTACATTCATATGTAGATTTCTTCTTTGATCAAATAAAAGCGCCGGTGATCTATATTCCTATAGCTGCGGATATTTCTACCTTGATACCGTCAACACATAAAGTCGTTTGATATTATTGATAATTCTCTCCGTGATTGGAGCGGAGTGATGGCGACTCGGGTCGGCCGCCGAGGATAATAATGCGGACGAAATCGATACCTTTGAGTGTTCTACCAGTAGATTTAATGACTGGTTTGCCATCTCAGATTTGAATTTGATTTCATTGTCTGGTCATTTATGGGCTTATACGCATGATGTTCCTGTGATGTTTTAACGGTTGTGTAGTCCTTACAATCCACGCAATTTATGATCATTAGGGCCTACGTGCATACACCAACATGAGACAGCTTGTCTCTATATTATCCGTTTAGGCCTCTTTAGAGCTCTTACAGAAATATGCCGTGGTAGGATTACCCGAAGACCTCCAATCAGACATAAAATGCGTGTCCAACATACCCAATTAGCTGTCGTAGGCCTACAGTTTTATTCTCACTCATCTGTATTGACGACAAGCCCCATAGCATCATAGGGAAAAGGTGTACATTCATCACCTCCCCCCCCCCCCCAAAAAAAAATCAGTTAATTGTAATTCATATCGGGGAAATGTTTCCTGAATTGCACCCATGGAAAACACAATGTGACATCAGATTCGTTTCAAGTGGAGCTCTCAGTTCATTTGATTTTCAAGAACATGGTAGTCAGGCCAACCTCATCGTTGCCAACTACCACACGGGATAAAACATAATGCTGTCCGTTTGAGGCACACTTATGAATCTATTTACCTGTAATCAGCTGCCTTCTTTCTTCAGGAGTTGCCTCCACATCCTGCAGAGTTAGCTCCTTCATCAGGTCCTGGAAGTCATTTAGCCTCTTCTGGAAGGTCCCCAGAGTGTAGGGCCGAGGGAGGGCACCGCCCCGCTCTCCAACCGCAGACATTATTCCCAAGTGATGTTCTTAGAATTCAAATTGAAGAACATGCCATACACCTAGAAATTCTTAAATGATTGTTTTCTCTCTGATATGAGCCGGTCGGTTATTTGCGTAGATCCTAGGTTTAATATTCGCGGATGTTACGACGCATTCCATGCATGACACTGAGAAAATAATCCGTGCAAATATGCATATACCGTCATACCCAACTGGAAAAAAACCTCAACACCACCAAAATCGTCGGCTTCACTAGCAACAATAATTGAAGGACTTTCTGTTTTCCTTTTCCACGATATTCCGTGCTCCGACAACTACCCAACCAGTATCCATCCAGTCAAGAAAGTTGACAATCACCTGTTCACACTACACGGTTATTCCGCTCCAATGAAAAGCCTTAAGACCTGATTCTATACCGAGATCTCATCTCTTCAATTGATATATCCATTATCGGTAGGCCTGCCATAAATTTATCAGAGGACAATTTCGGGTCAACAGACACACTCGCTTGTATTGTGGCGTAGTCGAGGTATATTGATTATTATTGAAATCACGTCCGAAACCAGTAAGTTGTCTGAGCAAAAATCAGCCAGCACAGTGTGCCTATTTAAATGTATTATTTTTCCTACTATCGTTAGCAGTATACGCTTACCCTATGCAAAACTGCCTATTAGGGCCTACTCTGGAGCGTGAGCGTAACAACAGAGGCCTAGCCTTTCATGTTTATACAGTGTGACTTACAAATTAGCTTCCACATTGCTAAAGGCGCCTCTCCACGTGACAGTTTCCTGTCGAAAGTTTGCTGTCAGATAGTCAATTATTGCTGTCTGACAGCAATAATTGACTGTCTGACAGCAAACTTTCGAGCAGTTGTGGGGTTGCGCCACATTCGATCCACTTCCTCTTTTCACCACGGAAGTCACGGTAAAGCGCGAATCACGGTGCCGCGTGACGGCCCAGTCTGGTGACGGAAACCGAATTGCTAATGGTAGTGACTTAGAATTCCAAAAGAGGGCGCTGTGTGGCGACCATCAAGAAGCCTGTTTGACGGAACCCCGGGGACGGAACTTCTTGAAGACAAAAACGCCGAGCCCCTTCGGCCCTCATTCATTTGGGAAATGCTTCACTACATCTGAGTTCTACTCCATGGGTCGGAGGTGAACGATGGTCGGAATAAAGGAACGAACAAACTGATAGGTGCATTACTTAAGTATTTTAATTGACTATGTAGGGATCCAATGTCTTTTTCCTGACACTGGAATACATACCGATATGTCTCACGAGATTCGGACTTATCATTTTGCCCTCCAGTCCAGTGTCCTTTTTAAACGTCTCCAGAATATAGTCCTTCGCGTACCCGCTCTTTGACTCGGTGTGACGTAAATATTTCACCAGGGTGTGCGCAGTGGAATTCGGGAACAACATGGCGGGCGTGCAGCAAGATGGCGCAGGCACAATCTGGTAGAAATGTAGTGAAAGTTCCCGCACTTTTAATATATTGCTGCGTCCAATACAGAAAAAAACTACAATAAAGTAGACGATCATGTACAGCCACAGACCATGCAGACGGCGAATAATCATTCTATTGATAGGCCGACTTCCTAGACGCGTCCATAGCCATAAGGTGGCTGAACCGAATATGGCACCAAGCGCGAGTAGTTCGGGAATTCTTTCCACCTGGTAGTCGAAGAAACGAAGAATTCTGGACGGATGATAAAGTTTAATGTAGGCGATATTTCGCCGTCTCTTCTCACTGAAGTAATATTTGAAAGAATGCGTCAACGCGTGGTGAATTACCCGAAATGCATTGTCAACCGGAACTGCGTCGTCCTCCAGGAGTAAGACATATTGGGGGTTTTTCTTCAAGGACTCGTCAAGGCAGTACCAATAATCATTCTTTTCTTTTTCAAAAATGTTTTCACTTTCAATCTGGTCGATTGCATACTGTGCAAACCGATTGAAGATTGGTATACCCAAAGCTTCTGAGAGATAACTGGCCTCCGTGTTATCCAAAGGACTTGCATCAACGTTGCACAGCGCCATCTGGAAGAACCCATCGTGTGTCGTTCGGAACTCTTTCAGAAGCTCATGTGTCTTTGCGACAGTTTGCGTCAGATACTTGGTCTCGTGTTTACTCTCGGGATTTCTCGCGATACTAATCACAGTAACGTACACGACAGGAAATGGCGGGACTCTCCCATAATCACCCGCCATTCCATGCGACGAATTCCGCAACTTCTTTTCGCGAGTGATATAATTAGCGGCCGTTTTGGCATTCATGTCATTCTGAGTCCAGCTCAAGTTTCTTTCAAAAGCAAGATCTGTGTTTTTGCGGAAGAAAAGAGAATTAGGCATATTGCGGCAAAGCAAAGGCAGTAAGATCACAAATGTGACAAAGTAAATAATTAAAGTGTTTCGATTAATTTTATCCTTCCATACGGCTTTCAAGGGTTTCACGCAATATTTCAATGATGACGTCACAATGTGCAATGCCAAGGCCCGACATTCTATCTGCCGTGTCTTCTCAATGCGATGAACACACCATCTCCGAGTCGAACGAAGTCTGAAATAGAAGAAGACAAACTTTCAACGACTAGACAAGACACAAATTTCGGTGAGATCATTGCCCTGACCTGTTCTGGTGACCGACGATGGACGAAGGACGAAGGTGCATGTCAGCGTGCTGCCCGAAACTCTCCACAAGAATATACCGATAGGGCCTACGAACCTTTGGTCCAACATTTCAGATTTATCCACCACAATTCACCGAAGTACAAAATACAAAAGTACAAAATACATTTGTCGGACACTTGGCCAAATAAGACCCGAAATCAGACAAAGGCCAAAAAACCAACAACACTTCCTCGTCGTTGACAACATGGACAAGTAGATTTCGACATGCACGAGCACATAGGCTATACATACATGTACGAACGACAGCACGACCCCTGCCTGGATGTGTGACGCAACGATCATTACGTCATACGTTATGGTGTGAAACAGATCGTGTAATGTTGGACGGACAAAAACCCACAGGAATGACGTCAGGTTACACACCAGTATGATCAATCAGGGCCAGGTTGTTCTATTAAAATCGGTATTTTCCCTTTAACACGATTTATTCGGTTTGGATATTTTTCTTAATCCTCTTTTTAGTTCGGGGAGCCTAGTTCGGTCAATAAGCTCAAAATTGTGACCCGATCAGGACATAGCGGACAAAAGCGCCATTTTTGGCCGAAATGTTCCTTTAATATGGTACTTCAATTCTAGAAGGGGCGCCCAAGTCAGATCACCATGGTAACGTCAAAATCGGTGTTGAAGTTTAGGACACTGACTTTATCATTGGACCCAAGAACTAACTTCTGAACGGTTAGACTTACACCCCATAAATCTCAACAGATAGAAACAGATAGAAACATGGTGCCTCAGAAGCAGATAAGCATGTTCTTAATTGTTTTCAGTAGTTATGTAATAAGAAATTACGTTTTTATGCAAATTAACACAAAATGGGCCAAAATATATAAAAACGTCGTTTGCAATTACCTAATCAGTTAAAAATTACTAAAAGCATGCTCTAATCCATCAATCTGTGATTGACGAAAAATATTTTATCCGATCTTTTTGGCCAAGTTTTTTCATCCAACTTTGAGGGATCGTGTACAGCGGGCATAAGACATGTTTTTTTTTCTTTAAGGACTCATTAAGGCAATACGATGTCTTTATGGCAATACCAATAATATTTCTTTTCTTTTTCAAAAATATTTCCACTTTTTCTATCTGGTCGATTCCATTGTGGAAACCGATTGAAGATTGGTATACCCAATGCTTCTGATACGGTAACTGCTGGCATCAACGCTGCACAGCGCCATATGGAAGAACCCATCGTGTGTCGTTCGAAACTCTTTCAAAAGATCGTGCGTCTTTGCTACAGTTTGCGTCAGATACTTGGTCTCGCGTTTATTCAAGGGGCTTTGGACCTGGAGTCAACTATGACTGGTTTAACAATTACATGTACTACATGTATTTCCCTACCTGAACCAAGAACGTTTTTCTGTCATATTTTCTGCCAAAGATTGCAATCCCGAGCGACCCGGCGACGTGATAAACTTTCTTGTATGTGAAAAGGAATTGAAGTGTAGGCTACATTCTGACTTGTATATCCAAGCAGTGGCACAAAATTCAACATTGCAAAGTAGATAACCTCAATAATCCATCATCAGTGCTGCATTGTGAACTAACTAATCAATGGTCGATATTGCTCTGCTCGGATATTATTACTACCATGACTACAGGTTTGAATAGTGGCCGGTATTTGCGGGATATGCTGCTAAATGGATCAATAAACTTTCGTGCTACATGCAGTACGGGGGGCACGCCCATATCGTAGGCTGTACTGGTCACAAATCATAAATCGCAAATCAATGTCGCCATTAAATCACGACTCAACATCAGGTTGTGATCCATGCTACACCAGGAGACACTGTAGGTGTACAGTCCGTGGAATGGAAGTGCTTGATACAAAGTCCATGCATTGTCAACACAACGGTCATGGTCAGAGCTTGGAGGAATTGTCAGAGTTAGCGACATCCCGTTATAAAAAGGCTTAATCCTCTAGGAAAATAGCAACCGAACTTTGAGTCCAGGGGGGTTAGGCGGCGACAGATAAGCGCGTACGCGACGCATAACGACTGCGCAACCCAAAAATAGGGGCCGTATTCAAAAAGGGTGTTTAAGACTT
>NMRB01000647.1:97095-131534 GCA_002633025.1 Notospermus geniculatus
CCCCCCCCCCGACAAAAGCTAGCTACGAGCCTGATGGTATTGTTTTGATATAATTATCTTATCGTATACGCCTACTACATGTAACTTACTGTAGGCCTATACATCGATTCTTTTTTGGGCGGTGAATAAAAAATGGTACATGTACTGTACATTACATGTAATTTGAATAGGAAATTGAGTATCGATCCGATTCCTCCCCTCACAACCCCTCACAACCCCCGCTCAGTGCCCATGATCCCCACACCGCATCATCAGCAAGGCCTTGGGGGTGGGTAGGTGGGGGCGGGGAGGGTGACAGGAAATGAAATATTGACTATTTGGTTATTCATTTCGTCACTTCCTGCTAGCTTTCGCTTCATCGAAGCAATCAATGCATGTTGAGATAATGTAGGCCTATATTTAATTGACACAACGTAAATAGGTTAAACATGACTAAGTTTGTCAATCGTGCCAATATAAACGATGTTTCACATCTATCTTGTCCACAAAAGCCTATCACGGGATATTCAATACGCGTACTTACAAGACCGTATACCGGTAGGCCTATTAATCTATCTTACATTACCTCGGTCGCGGACGAGTTCTACGAAAGTAAGGGGGAAATACCATACCACCTCAGAAAGACTGCATTCGGAGCCAAAGTTGGTGAAGTTGCGATGGAACTTTGACGACGCTGTGAACGTTCTCGTCAGCATATTTTTAACGAACACGCCTGGGTCCGTGTAAAGGCAGGAATGAGCAAAAAAGGCGGCAAAGCAGCTCGGAGGGAGGGAAGCCGAGGAGCAGTGGTGACGGCAGGGTCACATTTCTCATTTGAATAGTAAGCATGATACATGTATTTGAATGCAGTGTATACTTGTTGATGAACTCCTGATTGTTCTATAATATGATTTCTATCTTCGGGCATGACTCAAGCTTTCGGAAACTGCACGCCCGCAGAGATTGCATGAGGGAGATTTTGTGCGTGTAGATTGTCGCAGTTCCGCCAGTTGTCTGTTGTCTGTTGAAGAGGACTGTTCTGAGGGCCAATGGGGTATTTGAAAATGCACGAACGTGAAACGCCAAAAGCCGATCATAAAAGTAGCAAATGCTTTCACTTCAAGTTTTGTAGTCCATTTACATGGAGGTACCTCCATGGAATATCTATCAACATCATGATTCAATGATTTAAAACTTGCTAAAATCAGTTGTGTACAGCTCGAGGGCTGGCCATGAGCAAGGGGCTAGTGAACATGAGGGAAATTCAAACAAGTCAACAGACCAAAACGTAAGAACAGCTTGAACAAATGCTGTGCTCATAAGCCGATCAGATTGTTAAAGAAAGGGTCAAATGAAACGTGCACGGTTGTTGTTGACGGTTGCAAGGGAAGTAGCTCTTTTAAATTGTAGATTATTACTTTCAGCAAAAATAGATATGATCTTTATCTATTTTTGCTTTCAGTGATTATCTCTACAAGATCTTGCTGATCGGCGATTCGGGTGTAGGAAAATCCTGTCTGCTGCTAAGATTTGCGGTAAGTCTATAGATTTCACAGCATGAGCACTTCAGAAGCCAATTCACTGGGAATTTCTTTCTGCGATTTGTGATTGGTCAACGGCCATGGCAGTCCCGGGCGGACAGAAATGAATGCAGTTAATTGGACGAAACAAGGACTCGCCAGAAGTCGCTCCGTTGAACGTTTTGTTCCAAATTAGATAATTATTTCTTGTTCAATTTCCGGATTACTTGTTTACAAAGGAAGAATTTACCTTACATGTAAATGTCGCCCAACGTGATCGTACATGGTCGCCAACTTTTTCGGAGTAAAATGATGGCGTTTGATGACTGGTTGGCGTTTGATAGTGAAACACTTAATACCACAGAAAACACGTATAATTTGTAGAGTTGTGCAGGCCACTTAGTTTGGTATGTGGTTCCGTGGGAATTCATACCTTGCATATAGGATTTACATTGTATTGTGTTCAGGCCGATGATCTCATCCATCAAAATAGGCCTACTCGAGGGTCATTACAATAATTGTTGCATCAGTGTATAGTTATTTTCGTTCTTTTTACAGGATGACACATACACCGAATCGTACATCAGTACCATTGGTGTGGACTTTGTAAGTATGAGTTAGCTGCTACGATTGTTATGTCACACTCACACATTGGGTAAATGATTTGACGATGTGAGCCTCAATACGGCACATGCAGCTGCTTCCGTCTAAGGTCACGGAGGCGGTTCACGGCCTGAGTTGGAAAGGAACAAAGAGCCGGTGTAATAGAATCTAATGTCCCCGATATGTGATGTCCCCGAACAACACATTTACGGATTAAGCAGCACCATTGAATAGAACTGCATGTAGAGAGACCAAGGCCCTTAATCCTGTGACAAACAATACAGGGGACATCAGGAAGACGGGACATAAGGCTAGGGATACACTGAACGCGATTTACCCATGGCGCGCGTTGTTTCTTTGTTATTTCATGCCGCAATGCCTCCGAAACAAAAGAGATTCGTGCGAAAATCGCGCGCGATGGGTAAATCGCGTTCAGTGTATCCCTAGCCTTAGATTCTATCACACCTGTTTATCAGAAGTTGTTAGGTATTGTGTTTTGCGTCGTGACGTTTCACAACAGTTATTGGTGTGTATTTCTTTCAGAAAATTCGAACGGTCGAGCTGGAAGGGAAGAGGATAAAGTTACAAATAGTAAGTGATTGTTATACGTCGTGAAATAGAATCATTAGAATGTCACGGGCTAGCAACAACGATGAAATATGCAATTCACCAACAAGAATTTTTAAGCGAAAATGACAAATATGAATACAGATCGAGCACTGTTTTGCATGTGTTTTCCTTGAAGGATAAATTTCAGGCGAGGGTCCCCCAGTGAAAGTAGATCAAACCGGCGTCTTCTCCCGTAATCAAAAGCTTTCGCTGAAAAATTAGGCCCCACCCATTTCTCATACGATAACAATCATCGGGAATCCCCTCTTTTATTTGGTTCAATAATGGAATCGCTGATGGTGATCGTTTGGTATCAACTTAATGGGTTCTTTTCCTTTCATCCAGTGGGACACTGCCGGCCAAGAACGATTCGAAACCATAACCACTGCTTACTACCGAGGTGCAGACGGCATCATGTTAGTTTATGACGTCACAGACCCCGTAAGTGCTTACTCTTGTCGATAGGAGCCCCCACGACGCTAGCTAGGGAGATTAAAGTAACGTTCTAAAGTAAGACCCAACGACTTCCGTCCCTTGATGGCGTTCCTCAGGAATGGCCTCACGAATGTAACATTGTATTTCGGTTCAAGTTGATAAATTTCATCTTCAGGAGTCCTTCAAACACGTCAGTAAATGGCTACAGAATGTGGTTCGTTATTCTGGAGAGAAAGTAAGCAAGGTGCTGGTTGGCAACAAACGTGACCTTGAATCGAAGAGGTTGGTGGATGAAGGCGTTGGCAAGGTACGTAGAATCTTTGGATGGAGTTGAGTCTAGGTCGTAGAGTCTCTACTGTCGTAGAGTCTCTAGAGTCTCTACTGTCGTAAAATACTATGAACAAATCTTTGCATTTCAGGAACTAGCCGCACAGATAGGAATCCCTTTCTTAGAAACCAGTGCAAAAGACGCCTCCAATGTAGACGAGGTTTTCATGTCCTTGACTGCCAAGATCAAAAGTCGTGTCACCCCTGTCCCCATAGCTGATCAAAAACAACATGTGAAAATAAGTGACGGTACCAATGTAGGTGGCAAGTCGGACAAACGGAAAGGGGGATGCAGTTGTCGTTGAAGGACTCACCGGAGGCAGCAGGATGGACAGTTACTACCCATGCTCCTTCAATGTAATATAATTATTAACGCTTCACTTTCTCTGAACGGATTGGATCTCCCGGTGTTTTTAACGGCATTGAAGAGACCTACAACCACAACGTGAAAATCCAGCTCTGCCAATATGGTGCAACCTGACAATTATATAATCTATGAAAAACTTACCGCCATGGCCAAGTGATATTAGTGTAAAGGCCACGATACAGAAAAGCACAAAATTGACACACAAAATGATAATAAGCAAGAAGTCAATCTCCAGAATTCACGAATTTTCGACCCCAACCGGTGTCTTTTTCAAGTGGAACTTTACAATCTGAAACTCTAGAAAAGACAATAGAAAAGAGTCTTTTCTAGAGTTTCAGATTGTAAAGTTCCACTTGAAAAAGACCCCGGTTGGGGTCGAAAATTCGTGAATACTGGAGATTGACTTCTTGCTTATTATCAGTGTAAAGGCCACGAGTTCGAAACCGATGTGTAAGGAATGGCAGTCATCGGTATGCAAGTCCGAGTAACAATACGTGTATGCAAGTGTGGGGATCATCGTATCCATGACGTAACTCCGACAGTGTCCGCCATTGCTGACGTCGCAAGGGTGGTGGGCAAATGACGCAAGGGTGGTGGGCAAATTTCATGGCTTTGCTGAAGAAGCTGGTGGGCAAAAAGACGCAACGTCACAACGTCACCATGGTCACGTAGGCCTGGGCCTACGTCATGGATACGATGAATAGCCATATATTATCTCATTTGAACAATAACACCGGACTTAGATTCCAGGGGGAGTTTGATTCCTACCACACCGATGCCGACATGGCCTTTTCTAGCAATATAGTAATGTTCCAAATCTATGATAAAAATAACAGGGTACGTAGGACAATGATTCTTGATGGATCATTTACCACTGGGCCTACTCATTTTGTGATATGAATAAACAAATGTTCCCAAAACAGTGTTCTGCTCACTTATTTAGGAGAGGTGATGATTGGTTTGTGTCGTCACCGACAGCTCACACCCTACCGCATTGAGTTTTGCCGTGAAAAAATCGCCAAGCGGTGTCAGGCCCAGTTCAGACGGTGGTCCAACGACGCGTCGAATACAAATGAATTTGGTACGACCGTAGCGCGACGCATAGGCCGTTTGATTCATACGTCGAACCAACGTCGCACTTAATTACCAGTTTCTTCCATCACCTATAGGTGGCGAGCCAGAAAGTGAACTACTAGTATGCTGTGGTATGTTGAAAAAAGGTAACGAAAAATTTCTAAAACAGAGAAGGCAGGTGTACAGAAAGACTGACGTGGTATTTAGAAATGTTCCGGTTTATTGCAAATGTTAACGATCTATGATGAAAAACAAAAAATAACAGCGGGAGTCAGTCCACAAACAGGAACACTAAAAAGTTGGAAAAAGCTCATCACAGCGAAGTTCGTCAAGGGTTTGTGTGAGCGTAGTCGGAGGGCGGAGCGATGTCACAACCCTTGGTAGTCAAGATGCATGATCCTGTGTCCAATATCAAAACTGAAATCAAATTTTAATTGATTAAAAAAGGGTGGAGGGACGTTTTAAGCATGAACCCTAAACTTGCAACCCGTTCTCTTGTGAGTGGCGAACCATTCGTGGAACGGGCCTTAACCTTCCACGTTGTGTTAGATTTCAATCCCACTCTTATGTCCACTGTAAGACATAACGTTCTTGGTTTGTATTGTGACAAATGAAGAATTATTTTTGCATCTTCATCTTCATCGACAGAGCATGAATCCACATTTTCTTCCCAAATTGATGTCTTGTGACGTTGGGCAGAATTACATGCTAAGGTTACACTTTTTGAACATACCCGTGTTTTTCCAGACCCGTGTCAAACCCGTGTGTACGAAAATCCCGGCGAGAGGTCATCACACTACTACATTGTAGTTAAGTAGCCCGACGACAGTTGCGCTGCATGCATTGACTCTTCGGTCATTTGCATACGGAAATTTTACACTCGGCGGCAATTTCCGATTGTCGTCGGCGAGATCAACGCAGATTCAATGACTTCCCATTGTTTTATGCAGATTGAGGGTGAGATTGAGAGGTCAGACTACATTTCGACCAATGGGAGTATTTGTTATTGTTTACATTTAGCGAACTAAGAGAGCAGACTGAGCACGTTTGTTGTATCCATTCTCATAACAAACGATTTTGTGTCCCTTTTTTGGCGAGTAACTTCTGATGTGAAGTGGAAAGAAGTAGTCATTGAGGTACAATAAGGAATCATAAAAGACACTGCTCTGGTGGATGAGAGACAATGCAGCACGTGAAGTCGGGCCAGGCCGCGCCGTATGGGATGACACCTAGTGTCACCGAAGAGAATTTAGCCTACTTGACCCAAACTGCATGGCTGGTGCTAAAATCCCAACACACCAACTAAATCTGCTAATAAGTTAGACATTTGGCCGTGTCTCCTCCGCCTTCATTGATAACTAATTACATTAAGAGGTGGAAAATGACGGCTGGGTGTGGATCACCTCTCACACCACCCCAGATTAGTTGTGAAAGCCAATGAAAACAGCACTATTGTCGTCTATTCATCTATCGACGGTCCAGTCTCGGGCTCGAGTTTAGGTTTCGGTTTTATCATAAGCGGACCTCTGACCTCATTTGCATACGGAAATTTGACACTCGGCAATTTCCGATTGTCGTCGGCGAGATCAACGCAGATGCAATGAATTCCCGTTGTGTTATGCAGATTGAGGGTGAGAGGTCAGACTATACTTATATTTCGACCAATGGGAGTATTTGTTATTGTTTACATTTAGCGAACTAAGAGAACAGAGCACGTTTGTTGTATCCATTCACATTAAACAAACGATTTTGTGTCCCTTTTTTGGCGAGTAACTTCTGATGTGAAGTGGAAAGAAGTAGTCATTGAGGTACAATAAGGAATTATAAAAGACACTGCTCTGGTGGATGAATGCAGCACGTGAAGTCGGGCAGGCCGCGCCGTATGGGATGACACCTAGTGTCACCGAAGAGAATTTGGCCTACTTGACCCAAACTGCATGGCTGGTGCTAAAATCCCAACACACCAACTAAGGGCCGATTTTATAAACGATGGCTAAGATAACCATCGGGTTCATTAACCCTTAGTTGACAAACTGTTTGTTAAGCGAAGTGAATTTTTCGATTTTATGAATCGTTGATAGCCAAACATTCTAAAAATAAAAATGTTTACTTTGATTAATTAGCGGTTTTCAGAACAGCCGATGGTTAAACCGAGGTTTATCTTAGCTATCGTTTAAAAAATCGACCCTAAATCTGCTAATAAGTTAGACATCTGACCGTGTCTCCTCCGCCTTCATTGATAACTAATTAAGAGGTGGAAAATGACGGCTGGGTGTGGATCACCTCTCACACCACCCCAGATTAGTTGTGAAAGCCAATGAAAACAGCACTATTGTCGTCTATTCATCTATCGACGGCCCAGTCTCGGGCTCGAATTTAGGTTTCGGTTTTATCATAAGCGGACCTCTGACCTCATTTGCATACGGAAATTTGACACTCGGCAATTTCCGATTGTCGTCGGCGAGATCAACGCAGATTCAATGAATTCCCGTTGTGTTATGCAGATTGAGGGTGAGAGGTAGACTATAATTATATTTCGACCAATGGGAGTATTTGTTATTGTTTACATTTAGCGAACTAAGAGAACAGAGCACGTTTGTTGTATCCATTCACATTAAACAAACGATTTTGTGTCCCTTTTTTGGCGAGTAACTTCTGATGTGAAGTGGAAAGAAGTAGTCATTGAGGTACAATAAGGAATCATAAAAGACACTGCTCTGGTGGATGAGAGACAATGCAGCACGTGAAGTCGGGCAGGCCGCGCCGTATGGGATGACACCTAGTGTCACCGAAGAGAATTTGGCCTACTTGACCCAAACTGCATGGCTGGTGCTAAAAAAATCCCAACACACCAACTAAATCTGCTTATAAGTTAAACATTTGGCCGTGTCTCCTCCGCTTTCATTGATAACTAATTAAGAGGTGGAAAATGACGGCTGGGTGTGGATCACCTCTCACACGGCCACCCCAGATTAGTTGTGAAAGCCATGGAAACAGCACTATTGTCGTCTATTCATCTATCGACGGCCCAGTCTCGGGCTCGAGTTTAGGTTTCGGTTTTATCATAAGCGGACCTCTGACCTCATTTGCATACGGAAATTTTACACTCGGCAAATTTCCGATTGTGTTTCCGTCGTCGTAGGCAGGTAGCGAGATGGACCGTATTCTAGAAGCGCCCCGAGTGACACCACGCGGCGACTGTGACGACTCGTTCATTCTGGAGTTGGACGCGGGAACTCGGGTAGAGTGAGGGTGACAGGCAAGGCAGAAGTGAAGGGGTTAGACCGCTGGGGCTGTGCTGGTATTGTTTCGGTCCCCCTCCCCCCTTTGTGGAGTGCGCCATTGGGTTTCTGGGCCTCTTCATGCCAGATTTACCTCCCAATACTCAACAGGAGACGAGTGGTGCCACTCGGGGGGGGGGGGGGAGGGGGTAACCTTTTTAACTCTTTAACTCTAAAGCCCTGCAAACGATGGAAAACCTTAGAGTCAAGGAAGTTTGTAGAATACGGCCCCTAGACTTAGTCAGTACGGTGGCCCATAGAGCTCATTGATGGAAAATTTTTGAGGTTTGAGGATTATTTTTCTTGTGGATTTGTAAAATCTTTAGAAGTTCTCACCGCGGTGAAAACGCTTCCACCTCGGTGAAAACATTCCCGCCGCGGTGAAAATCATGTTGCCACCGCGGTAAAAACCTCACCGAGTTTCCACCGCGGTGAAAATCATCCACCGCCGTGATAATCATTTCCACCGCGGTGAGAACTTCCCACCGCGGTGGAAACGTTTTCACTGCGGTGAGAACTTCTAAAGATTTTACAAACCCCCAAGAAAAATGATCAAACCTCGGAAAAAATGCAAATGCAAAAAATTTTTATCAATGAGCTCTATGGGCCACCGTATTTCAGTGTCCTTACATGCCTTATTGTGTTGGGAAACGAGAGTGACAGATTCCTCTGCGTTCCCCTATTTGAAAAGTCATGGTCTCTCAAGCTGTCATATTGTATGGAAACACCGGGAAATGGGGAACACCAGAAAACGTGACACTGCGACGCCGTTGCCATCTCACGAGGAGTTGAAAAACCAGTAACACTTGTTGCGGATATGATAGACAGGTCATGTGACATACAATTGCGGAACTCTCTCACTATCAGTGAGCGACAGGCTCCCGCGCTGGAGAGTCGGTTGGAGTTCTTGTGAGTTACAACTCTTGGCCTAGTACATTTCTCGCGCAGTCTAATGATGACGGATGATTCAAGCGGGCGTTGCACCATGTCCTTCTTCATGCAGATCGGCCTGGTCAGGGAACAAGTGACCATCGAAGGCGGCGAGTTGACAATGGCAAGTTTGAAGGATATCGCATGTGCTTTTGTGGATAGAAAGGTAAGTGGAAACAACGCACGTGGTAGTTTTAGGACAGTAGGTACTGACCTAAAATCATATCTGAATGAACCCGGTTACATTAGGCCTATAAAAGTTCACTTTGCATTGACTTTAGCCTGAGGATATAGGGACCTAAGCCTACATCTAGGCCTATGTGATATGATGGGGCCTTTGGCTAATGTAAAATGATCAGATGATATGCTGGCGGTCATTTCAATACCGGTATACAAAACTCACAGCTGGAGTTTTATATTCCTGTGGGCTTGTGTACAAAATCCTGCCAGTAGGCAAATAGGCAGCCTGTTCCACTTAACTTCCTATATGACACTAACAGAATTCGGGAAAACCTAAGATAAGTTCATATTTGCATATGTACTCAGAATGTTATGGTGATAACTGTAACAAGACTTCCTGACAATTTATTGTTGACTTCTCTTTCACTCGTGGCAGAATTATCAGTATGGTATACAACCATGTACACTGTAAGTAGGTCGGACTATAACCACTCATCAGGGAGGATGCTCCAATTCCACCCACAGTCTACTGTTATTCTCCACTTCAAGCATGACAGAAGACCATTGACTCTTTTTGTGTACTCAGAAGAAATTTCCTGTATTGTGGTTGGCAGTTACCCAAATCTCTGTCCTGCCAGCAATCATCTCAGACTAATTCATTATGCCAAGAAAAATATGAACTAGTCTTGAATAATCATGTTCATTTCACCACAGATCTCCCCAACCCTTATCTCTCTCTCTCCTGCCCTCTAGGACTTAGGTTCCACAAGAAGATTTTTGTCATTCTTTGTGCTTCTGACAAAGGGAAAGATGTTACCAGTCAACATTCTTCATAGTACAATGCCAATCATCTACTCATCTTGTCGGGATAGCCCCCTCATGATCCCTCATCAATAATATTATCACTAAGGCCCCTATTACGTAGAAGTATACGGTGTACGGAAATGCTGGTTAACAATGGCTTCACAGTCATGAATCCATTTGAAGCCTTTGTTAACTGGCGTTTTCGTATACCGTATACTTCTATGTAATAGGGGCCTTTAGAGAAATAAGACAAGAAAAGCTCTTGAAACTTAGGCCTCATTCAGTGGTTTTCCCCATGAGTTTTTAAAAACACAGATATACAACCCAGTAAATCTTATCCCACTGTTTTTATGGGGGATTCCTCTCATTCCCATCCCAACATAACAAATAGGTCTTCACTGCGTAAAAAAACTAACTGTACAGCATTTACATAATAACCTTTGGCAATAGTGTGATAGAAGACCACTTGCAGTGATAATAGATATAGTGTGTGTCAGCTGTGGAAAAGAGCTCTTCAGATGAGAGAATTGTCTGTGTACTGATCAAATTACCACATATACAACATGCATGCCATGTAAACTATGGCAAGTTACTATCACTGTACACCTTTAACCCTATCGAGACCAAGCTCCACCCAACAGCCCCGTTTACACTGAGGAAAAATAACCGTGCTTGGACTGGTCCGAGCACGGATCGCCAAAAAATAGCAAGTGTAAATGGGACAAGTGTGCCAGGAACGGTTCCAAACCAAACCGTGCCGAGACCACCAGTTGGAGGTGGTATCGGACCATGCAGTCCGAGTACGGATCGGTTCGATAACACTGCTGTGTAAACGGTAACCAATCTCGGCACGGTTGCTAAATTGTGTTCTGCACATGCACGAATTATGAATGACGTCATTATTGGGAGTTTCTGAGTGATTTTGCATGGAGGCATCCATTTCGTTGTTCGTCGTTTGATTTGTCATTTGATTTTCGTACCTCTGATCGCTGAACTGACTGGAGAGCTCGTGGCACCCGCCAGCTTGGCTCGGTTCCATTGTGCTAATGTAAATGGGGCAGATCGCCAGATGACGAAGTGTGCCAGGACCGGTCCGAGCACGGATCGCTTTTTCCGTGACCAGTGTAAACGGGGCTCATGACACCATAGTTATTCCTGATACATGTAGATATGTCCAGTCATGACTTATTGGGGCATATGAATAAAGACTAGCAAATGCTTTTACTTCAGATTTGTACAGCATTGCCTAGTGTATTTGTATTGCAAAATTCAAGTAAAAGCATTTACTAGTCTTTATTCATATGACCCATTGTCTTCATTTTGTAATTGCATCATCTTTGCAGATATAACTGCCCATATGCCGTACGAAACCTAAATCGTTAGCTGGGATGATGTTGCAGAGAGGCCAACTGAATCCTTTGCATCTTCTCTCTTGCACAGTTTTTTCTACTGCAACTCTAGATCAGTATTCACATTGCCATTTTGATAAACTCCGTTGGGACTGTAACTCCCTCTTACACGTGTGTTGGGTGTAATTTCAACTATTTGTCACCAGTTTTACTTGGTATCCATGGTGATCCAGCAGTTGTGGATAATACCTGTTGTTGTTCACACCACTCACTGGTTTAGACTTATTGTCTGTTTGATGTATTTATACTCGGACCTCTCTCATCTTCCGGATACAGCTTGTGAATGCACCAAATGTCATGTTATTCAATTTGTTGCTTGTGATTGTCAGAGCTGATTTGGGAGTGTAGCCACAGTTCAGTATGATCCGGTCAGCTCCGCACCTTCACACAAACAAACTTGTCAAGTTGAGGTAACTGAGGCAAAAAGCTAGTTGCTGAGAACATCATGATGTCATTTTGTTTGCGTCAGTCACACTATCGTGATGAATCAGTTATAACTGAGAACAAGAGAGGATAACTAGCCGAAAACTCGATAAAGACGCTAATCCACGTGAGAGTTTTCTGATGCGAGTTGGCTCTCTATGGGTAATTCATTATTGGTTTCCTTTCCACTTGTGATGAGACCAGTGAGATAAGTGATTCACCATAGTTTCCACGGCTGAACGTGCTTCCCGTAGAGAGGGGAAACCTCTCACATGGATCTCCCATCTTCTATGCTTACCACATCCCCTACAGCCATGTTGTTGTTAGCAATGCTTATCTCTTTTGAAAATAGTAAGAGGAATTAAAAATGTCAACCTGTCATTATGGTTGTATCAAATATGAGACGTATTGGAAAACAGCCCCCTCAGATTTGATCAGTTATAGATTTTGATAGATGACGATACCAAATATCATTGATTTCTGTTTGTGTGTAACTCTGTATATATGCATGACCATAAACTCTGCTATTACAGCTCTATCTGAAGGTCAAACTGAGTTTCTATGATGTGCCAGGTTTGGTACTATTTTGACCTTATCCGTGACTTGGGTGTGGCTTGCTCAGTCTGTTCATGTATAATATTGTACTCTTGTTCAATCCAACAGTTAGAATTCATTCACAAGAAATATTATAATGGTGAGTTCTTATATAGCGCTTCATAGCGTATTACGCTCTCTAAGCGCTTCACACATTATTACCCCAGCCTATGATTCAGAAACCTTTCTGTAGAAACCAAAGGGCAGCCACAATATAGCGCACACGATGGACATTTCAGGCCAGTTGAGAGTTATAGAGTGGCACGGCCGGGGATCGAACCCGCGACCTTCCGATCACAAGTCCACAGCCCTAACCATTATGCCACCACGCTGGTATGAAATATTGGTATGAAAAATCTTGGTAACTAAATTCAATAAACAAGTTGAAACCAGTTAGCACCTGCTTTTTTCCTTCCCTGTCTTCAAAAAACTTAAATCTACTGCACTAGTTTACCTGACAAATCAAATTCTCATTCATGTTTCATCTCCAAAATGTATTGGTTTGAAGTTGAGGCAATAAACCATAGAATTTCATTGCTGTCGACATGCTGATAGTCGATTCTTGTAGTGCTTCAATGAGATTGATCCCAAGATTAGGGTGGAATTGAGTGTGATTCCCACCCTTTGATATTTGGTTACGATAAGAGGCATCAATCAGGAAGGAGTGTTTGGAACTTGCATCGCGATGTAAAAAGTCAACCATGACCTTTAAAAATGGTTTGTGGAACCAAACGTCATGGCTGCAGTCATGCTGAGAATTGAAATGAAAGTTGCTGTACTGTTATCAGTGCCAGTCCATTTTGACGCTCCATGTTCCTTTTCCTAATGGGAATCCTACATTTATTTGAGAAAGGGTCATCTATCATTGACTGCTTGATTGTAGTTTGCCCTTAGTACTCCATCACTTTAAGCCTTTTTGGCAGTCAATTGGCTAAAACCTCCACGACTCTCCCCACTAGCCTACTCTTTTACTTTCATCACTTGTTACATTTGGATGACCTCTTGCGACTGTCCGCTCTAATCGCTCTTTGGAACTCGACTGGCTAAAACCTCTTCGACTCTTCCCACTACTCTTTCAATTTCAGCACCTCTGTTACATTAGGATGAGCTCTTTCAGGTGTCCACTCTACTTTATCACAAATCACTCTTTAGAATAGACGATATCACTCCAAAAGAGTGCAGCACCTTACGGCGCCATGACGTCCCGCACGTCATTTCATGATGTCTTGAGGCGAGACGAAAAAAAATCAGATTGTGTCACGACGTCATGATCGCTGAAACAACGGGATTTTTTTTCAAGTCACGTCATGCGTTCAGAAATGACATGCGGGACGTCATGACGCTGACCCCGTAAGGTGCTGCGCTCTTTTGGAGTGATAGAGTCTATTGGCTAAAACCACCTTGAGTGTCCCCACTATTCCATCACCTCCCTGTTTCATTATGAGCCTGACTCTGAGTGAAATCTCAATCTGTGATTTTGTCCCCACATTACTGCATCGTTCTTAGCCTCCTGTGACTACACCACACGACACGAGTAAACAAGTGCACACAATGATACAAGAGATAATCAAATCAGACCAGCAATCCTTCATCCAGTCAGAAGTCAATCAGGATTTCCTGACATGTGACCAGAGAGACTTGCTCGGTTGTCGTGGTAATAGCAGCACGTTTCTACTCCTGGTTTTATTGGCAGATCCTGGCACAATTTGTTACTGAATGCTTGAACCTGCGATAGCTTTAATCTGTCACAGGTTTTGTATCATTTGTCATAGAATGGCTGTCCTGAATGTCAATAATTATCTGAAATATCTTGTAACATCTGTAGCAATCAGCAGATAAGATTCTGACCATGTGTGCGAGTTCATGGAAGAAGCCATGGCCATGGAGTGCACACACGGCTGTTCTTGCTAAAATCTGTGGTGCCATCTCCAACTCGGGCGTTTGCGTGCATTTTTTATGCCAGGTAGAATAATTGTGAACAAAATTCTTATCTAGTGGTTGGAGTCGGACCTGGTGCTAGCCAATTATCAAACTGAAGTCTCCTTCTTTTGAAATCTGTATTTGTTCGTTGCTTCAGCTTTCAAATCTGAGTTCACTGACTCTCATATTCAAAACTGTCAAACTGATCCAATTTCACTGAAGATACTGCCAAATGCAGAATCCCAAATGACGCCAAGGTGATTGATTTGAGATCAGATCAAATTGACCCAATTTATCATTCAAGATTCAGCTTAATACCAACAGTAATGTCTCCACACTGTTGCATCGTCCTGATCTGGTGATGTTCAGTTTGCATCATTTGCATGACACTTTTGTATCAGGATCTTTTGTATCAAATGTAATTATTTGTTTTGGTTCATCATTTGATGACATCCATAATGTTGTCCCTTTGGGGGCGATATTAAAATAATAAAATGATGCTGTGCACATTTCTACGCAGAATGAAGCGATGCTGTGTGCTGTTAGCGCCAATCAGTCCCCCACCATGCCCACGAATTGGCTGTTTTTTTGCCCAGTGATTTCATCTATGAAAAAAGTTATTGCTAATTATTGTTCAAAACGTAGACTCTATACACAACTCCGCTACATCCTCTCCAGAGATTATTTGGCAGAGCTGCTTCTGGCATCTGTCAATTCCACCTTGGGCAAAAGGGTTACAACTCCAAATTTCCGCATCGCAATGGGTAGTAATCAACTTATTCAATCACATTCTCTCTCGGTGCTGTGACTACCTAACTAGCCGTTGATGACCGCAATTCTCCGGATACACCCCATCAGTAATGATCACTCCGCCTTGTTTATCATGTGCGCCTAACTTGTATGAAGGACAGGCTATTGGCTAATCGATTATTGTCACCTCTCAGGCATCTTTATTACCCTGCCTAAATCACAAGACATATTTGCATGAATAGATAAAATGTGCGCAAGGTAGGTTATGGCCAATCAGCCAATTCGTTAGTTGCCTTTCAAGGTGATATTCTTTATCTGATTTGTTATTGGCCAATATCGGATGGTAACCTGGAAACATGATTCTCTTTATTTGATGTATCACTGGTAATTGAGGTTTTGCTTTGTAGTAGGGCTTCGTATGCTCGCAGCGTATGGTCACTTGTATTCATTAGTTAGCTTTTGTCTCACATGTCTCAATCTTTATTTTATGAGTTTGTCCAATCTTTTGATCTCGGCAGCAACATCATCTCACAAATTGGAAATTTTTCGTTACCCAGTAATCCTTCAGCACTGTCTGTGGCCCTTGTTCCTGGTGTCACATCCCGGGAAAGGAGGTGAAATGTGAGAAGGTAATGGAGGTTGTGACACCAAAGTAAAAACCTCACTAACTAATAGGCTTAACTACCACATTTACCACAGGGTGAGAGCACCTTGTAGGTCAAGAAGAGAATGACTCACTGTGGCCCTACTTCCCTCTGATCTGACAGATTGTCATCCTTTTCATCATACCTCTCAGTACTGTGGACCGACTTCTTCATCCTTTTCATTTTCTTTAAGGTTCCCTTTCCTCCAGACTGAGCATCCGTTCCATTACTACTTTTCCGTTGGAGTCTCCTTTTCGCCAGAGTTTACAAATGAAAATTTCCTATTTGGTTAGGAGTCTTCTTAACATATTTTTTCCTCTCTCAACCTTATCACAGTGTCAATTTCCATTCTCGAAATAGACAACTTTGAGTTTAGTCTGCCTCCACATGAAAGGAAGTTAGTGGGTGACTTTTTCATAAACATTGGCAAAGGTATATACACCAGTTGTTCTGAAACTGTAGAAAGGTTTGCTGTCTGTGACTGACTTTCACAAACTTCTTCACTGATCCTCCACATTCATGTGAAGGTCTTATTTGGCAGTTGCTTGGTGTTCCATAAAAAGGCTTGCAACTCAAGCTGTCACAAACTTCAAAGTTCATTTACAGAAGCTGTAGTGTGTAGGCACACGTTGCCTTAGTTTTAAAAGCACATGTGATTTGAGGATTGACCAACCTTCAAAATCATCTTCAGGGAGATCTTAACTGATGCCAGTCCATTTTCTGCCAGAGGTTCTGGTGTTTGCATTGATGCCCCCCTCCAGATTGCCTGCTTGTTTTCCACCTCTCCCTTAGGCATCAGAATCTGCAATCTGTCAAGGAGTATCTGAGATGCTGTTGGCGGTATTCGAAGAAGGACTAGAGATGTCATCAAATGTTGATGGTGTTGAAAGGAGGACTCAGGACGTCATCAAGTGTTGAAAGCATTGAAAAATGACTCGGGATGTCATCAAGTGTTGATGGCATTGAAAGGAAGGCTCAGGATGTCATCAGGTGTTGATGTCCTCAAGTTTTGATGACATTGAAAGGAGCACTGAGGATGTCGTCAGATGTTGATGAAATTGAAATGACTCAGGATGTCCTCAAGTTTTGATGGCATTGAAAGGAGCACTGAGGATGTCACCAAGTGTTGTCAGCATTGAAAGAAGGACTCAGGATGTCGTCAGATGTTGATGAAATTGAAAGGAAGACTCAGGATGTCATCAAGTTTTGATGTCCTCAAGATTGGATGACATTGAAAGGAGCACTCAGGATGTCGTAAGATGTTGATGAAATTGAAAGGAGGACCCAGGATGTCCTCAAGTTTTGATGGCATTGAAAGGAGGCCTCAGGATATCATCAAGTGTTGATGTATTGAAAGAAGGACTTGGGATTTCATCAAGTGTTGAAGGCATTGAAAGAAGGACCCAGGATGTCCTCAAGTTTAGATGGCATTGAAACAGGAGGCCGCAGGATATCATCAAGTGTTGATGCATTGAAAGGAGGCCTCAGGATTTCGTCAAGTGTTGGTGACATTGAAAGGAGGACTCAGATTTCATCAAGTGTTGACGGCATTGAAAGAAGGACTCCATGATATTGATCGCACTTCAGTGCTTGCTGAGTGCTGTGATGAAGCTGTCAGCTTCTCATGTACCTTAAGCTATGGTTTAGAGAATGCCATTAGAGACTTGAATGTTTAGTATTACTGTAATCATTTTGATTAGAATTGATGATTATGAGAAGATTAAGCTCATTCTTAGCTCTTGTAACTTTCATCTGAGTCTACAGAACATTTTCTTTAGCCGTAAATCTGTCAATGTGTTTCAAGATTAATGAAATTAAACGTGAGGTGTTGGAGCCGTTCTAAGATTGATATTCCCAGCTGCATGATTATGTTTCAATACTCCATTAAGTGGAATACATCATTTTTCTGTCGTTAAAGCGATTAGTCTTGATCTGTGCTGCCTTGAGCAGAGTTTTCCACACAGATGGACGCGGTATCAAAATGTTTTCACACCCAGTTTGCTTTTGAACTTTCCAATTTGAATCTGAGTGGTGAAAGATTTGGGTGTATCCTGTTGGGACAAAAGAATTAAGGTCCATAATGGTTTGTAAAGAATAGTGCCAAAGCTCGCAAATCACAAGTCACAAAACTCATTTTGTCTGCTGTCACCATACATGTGATCCATGCTGGAATGATTCTTCATCCTTTTCATGATTTTCTTTAAGGTTCCCTTTCCTCCAGACTGAGATCCGTTCCATTACTACTTTTCCGTTGGAGTCTCCTTTTCACCAGAGTTTATAAATGAAAATTTCCTACTTGGTTAGGAGTCTTCTTAACAGATTTGTTCCTCTCTCAACCTTATCACAGTGTCAATTTCCATTCTCGAAATAGACAACTTTGAGTTTAGTCTGCCTCCACATGAAAGGAAGTTAGTGGGCGACTTTTTCATAAACATTGGCAAAGGTATATACACCAGTTGTTCTGAAACTAGAAAGGTTTGCTTTCTGTGGCTGACTTTCACAAACTTCTTCACTGATCCTCCACATTCATGTGAAGGTCTTATTTGGCAGTTGCTTGGTGTTCCATAAAAAGGCTTGCAACTCAAGCTGTCACAAACTTCAAAGTTCATTTACAGAAGCTGTAGTGTGTAGGCACATGTTGCCTTAGTTTTAAAAGCACATGTGATTTGAGGATTGACCAACCTTCAAAATCATCTTCAGGGAGATCTTAACTGATGCCAGCCCATTTTCTGCCAGAGGTTCTGGTGTTTGCATTGATGCCCCCTCCAGATTGCCTGCTTGATTTCCACCTCTCCCTTATGCATCAGAATCTGCAATCTGTCCTTTTTATTTTCTCAGTTAATATCCAGGCCAGTGATTATCTGAGATAATTCCAAGGACAGGACCTGAAATCATGCTAGTTATGTCGCAATGCCTCAAACGTACCTTGACTCTCCCTTAAGTTTCAAGATGCCTGTTCATCAGTGCTCATTAAGGCGAAGATCTGACACTTACACAGTGATTAATCTCTAATCTCTCATGCTGGCTGTCAAATTCTTATCACACGTTGGTTCATCTTGTTACACAAAGTCAGAGGAGTATCGGAGATGCTGTTGGCGGTATTCAAAGAAGGACTAGAGATGTCATCAAGTGTTGATGGTATTGAAAGGAGGACTCAGGATGTCATCAAGTGTTGAAAGCATTGAAAAATGACTCGGGATGTCATCAAATGTTGATGGCATTGAAAGGAGGACTTGGGATATCCTCAAGTTTTGATGAAATTGAGAGGAGGACTCAGGATGTCGTCAGATGTTGATGAAATTGAAAGGAGGACTCAGGATGTCATCAAGTGTTGATGGCATTGAAAGGAGCACTCAGGACGTCACCAAGTGTTGTCAGCATTGAAAGAAGGACAAAGGATGTCATCAAGTTTTGGTGACATTGAAAGAAGGACACAGGATGTCGTCAAATGTTGATGACATTGAAAGGAGGACACAGGATGTCATCAAGTGTTGATGGCATTGAAAGGAGCACTCAGGACGTCACCAAGTGTTGTCAGCATGGAAAGAAGGACAAAGGATGTCATCAAGTTTTGGTGACATTGAAAGAAGGACACAGGATGTCGTCAAATGTTGATGACATTGAAAGGAGGACTCAGGATATCATCAAGTGTTGACGGCATTGAAAGAAGGACTCCGTGATATTGATCTCACTTCAGTGCTTGCTGAGTGCTGTGATGAAGCTGTCAGCTTCTCATATACCTTAAGCTATGGTTTAGAGAATGCCATTAGAGACTTGAATGTTTAGTATTACTGTAATCATTTTGATTAGAACTGATGATTATGAGAAGATTTAGCTCTTGTAACTTTCATCTGAGTCTTTCTTTAGCCGTAAATCTGTCAATGTGTTTCAAGATTAATGAAATTAAACGTGAGGTGTTAAGCCGTTCTAAGATTGATATTCCCAGCTGCATGATTATGTTTCAATACTCCATTAAGTGGAATACATCATTTTTCTGTCGTTAAAGCGATTAGTCTTGATCTATGCTGCCTTGAGCAGAGTTTTCCACACAGATGGACGGGGTATCAAAATGTTTTCACACCCAGTTTGCTTCTGAACTTTATAATTTGAATCTGAGTGTGGTGAAAGATTTGGGTGTATCCTGTTGGGAGAAAGAATTAAGGTCCATATTAAGGTTTGTAAAGAATAGTGCCAAAGCTCGCAAATCACAAGTCACAAAACTCATTTTGTCTGCTGTCACCATACATGTGATCCATGCTGGAATGAGTTCAAAATTTTCCGATATTTTCATCAGTATTGATTGTATTTGCCAGATATAATAATCTGTTTAATTATATCAACTTTGTCGTCAGCCGTTGAGGCTGAATATTGATTTGAAATCAGATGAAAGCTGAGCCTATAGACACCTATTGTGTTAACATAAACCTTTTGTCTACAAGAATTTTGAAGCCAGTTTAGTATCAGAATTTTTCTATTGGTATTGGAAACCTGTAGTAATTGGGCATATTTTACCGACTATAGAATTATTGATTGCTGATAAAACTTCGAAAATAAGCTTTGAAATAAAACCACATGTAATTACCAATAGTTCATGTGCGCGTATAATGTCATAGGGAACTGTACTCTGCATTCAGGAATGATGCATGGAATTTCCCCATTGTCAGTTTCTTCGTGATGTCGTTTGTGAGAAGCTGAAATCCATTACTGGATGGTTGTCATGAGTTTCGATTCGATGCAAGGGGATTAAAATGGCATGAAATCAGTCTTTGCGCAGTATGCTGTGATTGATTTTAAATCCTGTCATTAGGAGATCTTCAACGACTTAAAAAAACATGGCAACTTTCTGGTGAAAATTACATTGAAAATATTTGCTGTGTGTAAGATTCTGTGGTGAACTTTACATGTTGGTTTGTGTGTGCAGTGATGTGAGGGCAAGCACTGGGTGGTCAGTACAGAAAACGAAACTCTCATGTCCTTCCAGGCTGGAACAAAGACGTCTGCAACTTTTAATCCTGAAATGGCTGAGTTCATGACGAAGATTCTGTTACAAGAAGCAGAAGAAAGGTTGTGGCAATGTCATTTTCTATGGCAAGGATTATGTCTGTAGAACAAAGATGTAGCCATGTAACATAGGTCTTTGTGATATAAAATGTAGCAACAGCACAAAGAGGATTATTTTACACCTCGCCAGGGAACTAAACATTTATACCATGGCAACGGTGGTGTTGCTTTGATTGGGTTGGGCTTGTCGGGGAAAAGGAGAAAAAGCTTGTGAAAAGTGGAGTTGCGAGAGTGAAAAAAGTTTCTACCATCAGGTTGTGAAAAGCAAATGTTATGACAAGTTTCGGCTGATGACACTTTTGTAGGATTTTTACGAAAATAAACCTCTTGCAAAAAGTATGCATTTCTACTATGTTTGTCAGTCGCATTTAATCAGAACCTGCTTTCTGTCAGAGTAACTTGGATGGCGGACATCTTGTGACGAACATTATGTACCATGCACTTGCGTTTTGAGGACCAGCTCACCAGTGCTACAACATACACCAGTGTTGCATAAGCTCATTGCCTTCACTGTGTTCTGTCTGCAGAAAGTAGCAAGGAGTCTATTTTGCCAGAAATCCACTCAACACTGCAAATATATGACCCAAAGACTGTGTCTTTGTACAACTGCAGTTTCCAATTCCTGCCTCATTCCATAAGTGATGATAACTCTATTATGGGCAAATTACTCTTTATTACTTTGCTATACATATTTGATTGGCCTCAATTTTAGAAGGCTACATCCGAGCTTGCTTTTATCTCCAGGATTGAACTAATTTTGCCCAGTGTATGATAAGAGCAATCAACAGTTTGCCTAACAAGACAAATAATTGCTATAACAAACAAACTAATGGATATCAGGAGTCGCTGGTCATGTTAGAGGTACTGCTGGTTGATGGTGGCAGCAAATGTGATTGATTACATGGTAGCTGTGGCGTTAGTAAACGGAAAGTTTGATCATATGGCCATTGATTGTTGCAGACACAGTGAGAATGTCAATTTTATGGCATTTTCCCAATTCCTCATTCAATGGCAGTTTGACCAATTCCAGTGACTGTCACTGAGATGACATTTGAGATTAAACACAGTTTTCTCTTTTGACTCTTTGACATTTTCATCAGAGCAAATTACCACTCTTCTCACCAACCATGGAGGTATTATCGAGAAGGAGCGAACACGGACCCCACATCAAAAAGTACAATCATCGTTCCGCTGTTTGCTAAAGTGATTAGGGGGACAATAGGCTAATAACGCATACCATGGCAACGGTGGTGTTGCTTTGATTGGGTTGGGCTTGTCGGGGAAAAGGAGAAAAAGCTTGTGAAAAGTGGAGTTGCGAGAGTGAAAGAAGTTTCTACCATCAGGTTGTGAAAAGCGAATGTTATGACAAGTTTTGGCTGATGACACTTTTGTAGGATTTTTACGAAAATAAACCTCTTGCAAAAAGTAAACATTTCTACTGTGTCTGTCATTCGCAGTTAATCAGAACCTGTTTTCTGTCAGAGTAACTTGGATGGCGGACATCTTGTGACGAACATTATGTACCATGCACTTGCGTTTTGAGGACCAGCTCACCAGTGCTACAGAATACACCAGTGTTGCATAAGCTCATTGCCTTCACTGTGTTCTGAATCTGTCTGCAGAAAGCAGCAAGGAGTCTATTTTGCCAGAAATCCACTCAACACTGCAAATATATGACCCAAAGACTAGGTGTCTTTGTACAACTGCAGTTTCCAATTCCTGCCTCATTCCATAAGTGATGATAACTCTATTATAGGCAAATTACTCTTTATTACTTTGCTATACATATTTGATTGGCCTCAATTTTAGAAGGCTACATCCGAGCTTGCTTTTATCTCCAGGATTGAACTAATTTTGCGCAGTGTATGATAAGAGCAATCAACAGTTTGCCTAACAAGACAAATAATTGCTATAACAAACAAGACTAATGGATATCACGAGTCGGTGGTCATGTTAGAGGTACTGCTGGTTGATGGTGGCAGCAAATGTGATTGATTACATGGTAGCAGTGGCGTTAGTAAACGGAAAGTTTGATCATATGACCATTGATTGTTGCAGACACAGTGAGAATGTCAATTTTATGGCATTTTCCCAATTCCTCATTCAATGGCAGTTTGACCAATTCCAATGACTATCACTGAGATGACATTTGAGATTAAACACAGTTTTCTCTTTTGACTCTTTGACATTTTCATCAGAGCAAATTACCACTCTTCTCACCAACACTTAGTAGAAGAAATTTAATTAATTCAATTATCCATTGTAAAGGAGCCCTCGAAACTTTTCACATGGTGAAGAACCCATTGACTGCCAACTTGTGTGAGAAAACTCTTGTCTGGAAAAGTGCCTCGAGTCTATTGTACACAAGACCTTGCTGTTGAAATGAAAACACCCTGCCATTTTACTTCACACCACTGAGCTCACAAGGTTGCAGATATTGGTTGCGAAGATGTCGTAGGTCTCCCCCAATTTACGCTATTCAAATCAACAGTTTCAGCATCACGGTCGATTAACCAATCACTACGTCTCACGGGATTGGGAGCGCTTGACAGAGTCCTTATTGATTAGCTTGGAAAACCTCTCACTCGCGTTTATGGCTCTTTTTCCAATCCCATCAGGCTGCACTCTAGTACTCCTCCTGAAATTTTTATTCGCACTTCGGTTTTTTATTCCAGTCGCAATTAGCAGGAAAGTTAATTTGCATGGTTTTGATTTACAATAACAGTGCTTTTGCACCGTGTGATAAATTATTTTTATCTGCTGAGTGCAGTTCACAGTGAAGCTTACTATTTCTTGATGTTATGTGATAAAGTAGGAGACCTACAATATCAATAGTTAGTAACCACTATGTACACCAGAAAAGCTGTCAAAGGACAGTATGATGCAAAGCTGGATGTACGGTGACATTTTCAATGTTCCTGCTCGCTCCAAAGCTCTTGGTTTGGCACATTTATTGACATACATCCCAACCTAGATCAGATCTAGGCCTAGATGTTGATATACTACCCAGCTCCTACAAGACAGCCAAGCAAAAATTAGGGGTAGTACTCAGATTCCATGCTACAAAATGTCAAGAGGTTGAGTGACGATGCGGTGACATCTTTTTAGGCCCACTCTCTCCAGTACTTCCTGTCGGTTCCATTACATCGTCTCCATTAGGCAAGTTATCTCATCTCCGCTAAAAAATCACACAAAGACTCCGACCTCATCTTGCGGAGATATTGTTTCATGAAGTCACGAGACGGGCATTGTTTGAAATCATTTATTGACATTTAGGAGATGAAGACATCAGTATGTTGGCTTTTAGTGACATTTGATGGCCGTTACTGGGAGAGGATGATCTTACTCCTGCTCTGTCTATGGTATTATCAGATGCCATAAACAGTGCCATCAGTTGCTGTGCTGTGTCAACCCTACCCATGCAATCATGCTCCGGGCTACTACTGTGATGACATATGGCATGTATGGCTGATGTCAGACTCAGATTGTCGGAACCCTTCATAAACTGATGCTGATGTTTCAGCCTGGACTGGCATTTCACCAGATCAAAGGCTGTTTCAGTCTGGACTGGCAGATTGGGATTCCACCTGCTCAAATGCTGTTTCAAGCTGGACCAGCAGATTGGCATTCCACCAGGTCAAAGGTTGTTTTGTACTGACAGATTGGCATTCCACCTGTTCAAGGGCTGTCTCAAGCTGGACCAGCAGACTCCATCAGGTCAGAGGTTGTCTTGGACTGGCAGATTGGCATCACCTGTTCATGGGCTGTCTCAAGCTGGACCAGCAGATTCCATCAGGTCAAAGGTTGTTTTGGACTGGCAGATTGGCATCACCTGTTCAAGGGCTGTCTCAAGCTGGACCAGCAGATTCCATCAGGTCAAAGGTTGTCTTGGACTGGCAGATTGGCATCACCTGTTCATGGGCTGTCTCAAGCTGCGCCAGCAGATTCCATCAGGTCAGAGGTTGTCTTGGACTGGCAGATTGGATCACCTGTTCAAGGGCTGTCTCAAGCTGGACCAGCAGATTCCATCAGGTCAAAGGTTGTTTTGGACTGGCAGATTGGCATCACCTGTTCAAGGGCTGTCTCAAGCTGAACCAACAGATTCCATCAGGTCAAAGGTTGTCTTGGACTGGCTGATTGGCATTCCACCTGTTCAAGGGCTGTCTCAAGCTGGACCAGCAGATTCCATCAGGTCAGAGGTTGTCTTGGACTGGCTGATTGGCATTTCATCTGCTCAAAGGCTGTCTTAGCCTGGACCATTCCACCAGGTCGAAGGTTGTTTTGGGCTCGATGGCTGTCTTTGCTGGCAGACTGATTTGGATAACCTTTGAGAAAGGCACCATCATTGACCATATTATTTACAATACATAGCACCTTGGCCATCTTATCATATCTCAGCACCACCTGCAGTGCTGTATTCCTATAACTTGTTTGAAGTTTCTCTGGATGATTTCTTGACATTTCCATGTCCTACTAGACCAGTTTGGTCATCCTTACCCTTTGAAAATCCAGGGATCTACCTCCATAGATAATTGCAGCCTCCCACAAGGGGTATCATATTATCACAGATCACAGAATGTAAGGAAATCTTTTTCTGGTTATTATTGCATGGAAGAGAACCTGAGCTTTCTTCAACCAGCAGGTACGTTCTCAGCAAACTCTTCTTAACAAAGGATTCTGAATAAAAGAAACCATTACTTGTTTGAAATTAAACTTCGTCTATATTTAGGTCTTTTGTTGTTGAAAGGATGAAAGTGTTGGGTTTTGATATGTGGTTCCCTTATAAGGCAGTTGATGATACCAAATTTAGAATCCACTTGGCAAAATATCAGAGGTGCAACTACATTTGTATTAATGGAGATATTGACTCATTCAGTGTCATTATTTTGTGAAGGTACATGTAGTTAACCATACGATAACCACAGGCTAGAGATAGTGGCATTGAGACGATGGACTGGATCAGTATGGACTGTAGACCATGTAGGCACTTCTGTATGATCTGACTATGATATTGGAATTCAGTAATCTTCATCTTCCCAAGTGACAGTGGCTGAGCTCAGTCCTAACCATCAAACATGTACATGTATCTTGTTTTCAATAAAAGTTGCTGTTCACTGGAGATCTTCCACCATTCTGCAGAGCTTTGTCTTCAGGATGGTTGGTTCCGACCAGAATTCCTGTGGACAGGTCTTTGGTGATGGCTGAGCATGTCCTCAGTTGTCTAGGATAGTACACATTACTCCCAAGAAATCATCTTTCCTCAGTTGTTGTATCTTAAATCTTAAAAGAAGTTCTTTCTCTACCAATCCACAATCACAAGCTGTTACTTTGATCCATATACATGTATTTGATATCTTTTGGCAAAAAATGAGCTTCAGGGATCAGAACTACTTCGCTTATTCAATTTCAAGTTGGATATGCCTTCTAAATGATTCATCAAAGCAAAATTGGATATACGGCGACACGCGTCCGGCAAAAATCAAATTCTGACAGGATATTAACGAGAAAATGTTTCCTTGTAACATTGAGTAATATTCCACTCAATTTACCAGCTGCAGTTACTGATTGGTTCATTTACTGGAAAAGGCGGAGCAACACAGATCAAAGTGGCGAATGAAAACAGATTTGTTCTTGACGAGTTTAGCTAGCTCAGTTGTTGAATTAAAAATTTGTGTGTTATTCCTTTCATGGTTGAGATTTTGAGGATAGTGCACAGATGGGTACAGGACCCAGACAATTTGTTGACCTAGGTACAAATTGTCCTGGTTTCGAGTTGTCCTATGAATTCTATAGTTGGGGTATGAGTTGTCCTAGAACTGCAAAGATTAGCATGGGAAGTTGTGAATGTCACCTCTATCAGAAATAGTTACAGAGATATGGCCTGGTCAGTCCAGCAAGCAGAACTTCACTTCCAATGAGGGCATCGCCACTTCTCCACGGAAAGATGTCGCTGCGACCATATCAGGCCTTTTCATTGTCTTCAGGACGTCATCTCCGTGGCAATGTGAGGTGTGAGCATGAAGCCACAACGTCACGGCAGTGTGACGTTGACGTTCCGAACAACGTCACAGTGGAAAGTTGATATGGTCGCAGCGCCATCAAATGGTAGAAAAAGAATGGCTACCTCACCATTGTATCAATTTGCTGCTCTTATCCAGCATCCGATGTGTCGTGAATCAATAACCCTGGCAAATGTAAAAAGAAATCGCTACATTCCTTCCCAAAGTTCATCATTCTCCCACCGGTGTAAGAAATGTAAATGTGGGCACTACCTGTTGGCTGAATGAGGAGATTTTCTCAACGGTGAATTGCATGATTGGAGCAATAAAGAAGACTCATAATTTTCTTAGTTAATTATTCTGTCATTCTAGACAGACTTGCTCCAACTAATGCCAAAACTATAGCGATATTGTCCCTAGGGAAAACGGATGCTGCAAGTTTACAAGACCAATTATGTCAAGGGAGTAATAATCTTCCCATGGCTCCAAGAGCAGTTTCTTCCTGTTCTTCTTTGAATTGGCACATGTAATTGTGCTGTACCATCCTTGTGTCTTTGCCTGCAGGGTTGGAACTACATGTGCCTTGTGACGTTATCAGGATCATTGCAGCACTGCTGGGGACTTAATACCCATGTAAGGTGAAATCATTAGCAGGGCTTTAAGTCTAAGGTCAGGGGAACTGTCGTTTGAGCCCTCAAGGCCAGTATTGATCATCATTTGCTGAAGAATGAACGGCCAGTAAATGCTGATGAAAATTGGCTCATCCTCAATCTTTAGCTAGGCCTGTCAACCCTGGGTAATCGGGCCACGAATCTGTCCCCTTTCAATCCTTGTTCCCAACCCTTGCTCCTTAGTGTCGTATTCGAAAGGCACCCACTGATATTGATTTGGAACATAACAAATAGCATCATTGATCCGGCTGGTACACATCGATGGAATGTATCTTGTTGCTTGCCCTGCCTTCTGGTATCACTGATGGATTGATAAGTTGCCAAGTTAATGTCCGTGGGTCTAGTGTCAGTTATAGCAGTGTCACGGAATGACCAACTGCATCATCTGAGAGGTCATACTCCAGAGAGAGTGACCAGGGCCCGGTTGCACCAAAGGTCGTAGGTGCTGCCTTAAAGTTAAGAACAAAAATGGGTTGCACCATCGATGTCTTTAATGAGCAGGCCATGAAGAATTTCTGAATAGAATAGAATTTCTATTGTTCACAAAAACAGTGCTCTTAGACTTCATGGCCTGAATGAGACATCGTCCTAACTTTCCTGCTTATGCAGTTACGACATGTCTTAGGGGTAAGAACTTACGTTTGATGCAACTGGACCTGGTGGTCACTCTGTAGCTTCCTGCTGAACATTCATTCGCTCTAGAGCTAATGATATCGTATTTTGAGACCAAAGATGACCATTTCATGCCTGAAGGCCCGTACATGATCCAAAGTGACATCAATGCAGGAGTCGCCACCATTGCTTCTGAATCCTATCGGTGAGGTGGGATTGGTTATGGTTGCACCTCATACAAGGCAATCCCAGACTTACCATTCCATTTACCAGCATAAACCAGTCTGTAAAAAACGTAAATCCTTCCATTTCGCACACCATAAAAAGGCAGCTGAGGAATTACATCCAACTGACAGGATTTGAGCTGATGTAATAGGTTTTTCATACCCGGAACGTGGCATGAGTTCTTGGAGAAAGGTTCCCAAATTCACTACCTTATTGATAGCTCATTTGAAAAGGCTTCTTGTCTGTGTCCTTCGTGCGAGCCATCATACATGCAATGATTATATGGACACTTTCACTTAAGCCTGCCGCACACTGGAGCTATCTGCTGAGCAAAAAGTCATTCGAGACCGTTTGCTCAGCAGATAGCTCGTGTGTGCGCATAATTTCAGTGAGTTTTTGCCTCACGAGGCAGAAAGCTCGCGTGTGCGCGTATTTTTCGGTGAGCTATCTGCTGAGCAAACGGTCTCAAATGACTTTTTGCTCAGCAGATAGCTCCAGTGTGCGGCAGGCTTTAGATGAAGAAGACCAGGACTCATGTTCCCGAAGCTGTCGTAAGGTTAACGATGTCGTTACGCTATGTATTTTTCCAGTTTTAAAGACAGCGTTAATCTAACAATGGCTTCGGGAACATGGACCCTCCTTTGTCAAAGAGAGCTGTGCTCTATCACACAAAGAAAGGGCAGTCCAGCAATGAACCCATGGATTCTCAGGTGAGGGGCATGACTCTTTCTATTCGCCACGTGAACAGTTTTGTGCATGGACCTAAGTAGTGTTGGTGTGTGTACACCGAATGCATTTGTTCATATCGTTCTGTATTGTCAGCGATGTTCACGTTTCTGTCCTTACTGATAAGATGCAGTGTTTGTATCCATCTAATATTTATATGATCCGTACAGGAAGCTGGGAAATTACCACCGTTGCAGCCTCGGAAGTACCGACTCCCATATTAATGTTTTACATTATTGATGACAAATGATAAATGGTGATGTGTTGTTAGTATGTCATGCTAAATGTTGCATCATTGATGACAACAAATTTCCTTGAGGCTGCAAGAAGACAGTTGAAACTGGGTTAAAAATGAGGGTTCAGACCAGACTTGCTTGACTGAGTTAGGTTCACTTCAATAGATAAAGCTACAAAATAGCCGCACTGAGGTGATCTATCGGCTATCGGTCTTATCATTTTGAAAATATGAAGCTCGACCACCATGCTATGTCTCTGCATCTTGGTAGCGTGACTCGAGTCCCTTGGTGTATTCCCTTACTAATGAAATGATAGTCTGTCAGCATTTACCAGTTGGCTGGGTCATTCCTCGCGATTTACACGGATCGGTAGAATGATCTACCCGATATCCTTCCATTGTGGTCGAGTTCCAATTAATTAAGTGATGTTTGAGTTGGCTAGTCTTGCTTGTTTGTGTTGTGGCTTCGATGATTCAACGCAGGGTTAGCGTAGGAATGGCATCTGATGTGCTGAGCAGCTACGGTTCCAGGAATCTCGTTGGCAATCAGGTTATGGTGAACAAACAGGGTTAATTGGACTTCGACATAAGTACTATTGACCGCCTTATTGGGATTAGCATTTCATGTATACTCCCCGGCTGATATTCTTGCCCTGTTTCTTCCCGTGGTGTTCTGTAATACTCACCCCTTCTGCCCCTGTTTGAGAGGTGGACTACATTGGGCCAAAATGAATAGACGACATTTGGGACTACATGTAGATTGGTGTCCTTTATGTGGCAATATCCTTGCAGCAGGTGTCCCAGAAGAGTACAGAGATGTCCCACTAACAAAGGTGTTCCTAAAGAAAGGTTCTACTTTTACATTTTATCCACACTACCTCATCAACAATGCAGCAAGACACTCAGTTGACATCATCCATCTCTTTTTGTGGGATTACATGTTTGTTACCATGGTATTTCACAGAGTATCTTGAGATAATCCATTCCTTTTTGCTTATTGGTAACTATACAGGAAATCCTTTGATTTCTTGGTGAGTGTGACAACAGGTTGACGATGATGTTTGGTATGAGGCATGCAAAAGAAGGAAAACGTGGGCTAAATCTTTTTAAAATACAGGGTGCAATAGGGAAAGTTGAGTGGTTGTGAAGGTGGTTCTGGTCCTGCTGATGATGAAAGTCGTTTTTGCACAGAGAATCCTTTCATCTTGCGTTGATTAGAAGAATCCTATAGATTTTTGCACGAACGATGTAGACTGGTCTTGAAAGTAGATGTGTTACTAGGTCAACGACATCCCTGGAAGATTACCATTACATTTTAATGTCCGGTTTTTAGATCAAAAGTATCCTTGAAATTTAAAAGATATCTTAGAGATGTGGGTGTTGTAACTATGGACCCATAAAGAATCTTAAGTCTAAGAAAAAACTTAAGTCTGAAATGAAGCCATCTGATTTGTTGAAACCTGGTCACATGATGACTTAAGTCAAACTTTAGACTTAAAGATTCTTTGTGAAACTGGGCCCCGATGATGATGATGATGATGATGATGGATGCGAAGGGGAAAAAGCTTTGAAATACAACAAGAAGTCACCAATTTGTACAAAAACAAATGAGAACCGAATGATACTTTAGTGAGTTAACACAGATTATGTTTTTGTCTACGATCATCTGTTCTTCCATTTTACTTCAAATCTTCCTCGCATACCTGGTGTTCATATAAATCCTCGATCAATCCTCGGCACGGACGACTAATCCGTCTTAGTTTCACGTTGCCCTGTCAGGTACAGTTTCTATCCAATCCAACGTGTGCTCATCTTCAAACCTGACTCCCTCTGTCATCTCCATTGTTAGTAACTGTAAACTGTATCTATATAAAACTTGCAGCACCTTTACGAATGACTCTCCTATCTGATATTTTTTCCAATTATCCATCTTTTCTTACACGGCATGATATTTCACCTATGACAACAAATAGCATCTTTTTTTCTTGCATAACCGTTCCTCTGGGGTGCTTGTCGATGAAAGTTTGTCATGTGACGTGCATGCAGACAGGAAAATTGTAGTGCTCAAGTTATAGACTGTTTCTGATGTTTTTTTTAATGTTCTGTGTATGTTGTCCTACCCTGTCATTTAATAGAGTGGCAGTTTCAGAAGTAAAGACATTCAAAGGTCAAAGGTAATCCATCTCGAAGAAGGTGAAGTGCTGTGGGATTTGATGAAGAATATTCNTTGAGTGGTTGTGAAGGTGGTTCTGGTCCTACTGATGATGAAAGTCGTTTTTGCACAGAGAATCCTTTCATCTTGCGTTGATTAGAAGAATCCTATAGATTTTTGCACGAACGATGTAGACTGGTCTTGAAAGTAGATGTGTTACTAGGTCAACGACATCCCTGGAAGATTACCATTACATTTTAATGTCCGGTTTTTAGATCAAAAATATCCTTGAAATTTAAAAGATATCTTAGAGATGTGGGTGTTGTAACTATGGACCTATAGCCCTGATGATGATGATGATGATGATGGATGCTAAGGGGAAAAGGCTTTGAAATACAACTACAAGTCACCAATTTGTAGAAAAACAAATGAGAATCGAATGGTGCTTTAGTGAGTTAACACAGATTATGTTTTTGTCTACGATCATCTGTTCTTCCATTTTACTTCAAATCTTCCTCGCATACCTGGTGTTCATATCCTCGATCAATCCTCGGCACGGACGACTAATCCGTCTTAGTTTCATGTTGCCCTGTCAGGTACAGTTTCTATCCAATCCAACGTGTGCTCATCTTCAAACCTGACTCCCTCTGTCATCTCCATTGTTAGTAACTGTAAACTGTATCTATATAAAACTTGCAGCACCTTTACGAATGACTCTCCTATCTGATATTTTTTCCAATTATCCATCTTTTCTTACACGGCATGATATTTCACCTATGACAACAAATAGCATCTTTTTTTCTTGCATAACCGTTCCTCTGGGGTGCTTGTCGATGAAAGTTTGTCATGTGACGTGCATGCAGACAGGAAAATTGTAGTGCTCAAGTTATAGACTGTTTCTGATGTTTTTTTTAATGTTCTGTGTATGTTGTCCTACCCTGTCATTTAATAGAGTGGCAGTTTCAGAAGTAAAGACATTCAAAGGTCAAAGGTAATCCATCTCGAAGAAGGTGAAGTGCTGTGGGATTTGATGAAGAATATTCTGTTTAGATGAAGATTGATGGATTGAGACTTGCATCATTCCCATCCCAGCAGGAGCAAATTTCCATTGTTGCTGTTCTGCTGTGTGTTTCGGAAATGTTCCCAGCAAAAAAGATGCTGTTCTTCACCCATTGTTCAGATGAAATGAACACATTGTGAGGCACTCTTTATCTCATGCAAGTTGGGCTCTCCATGGGTAGCCCCCATAGAATACTATCGGCAGTTGGTGGTGGCATTGTCTTCAAGGTATTTAAAGAAACCAACAATGGTGGATGGCTCATTTAGGGCAAATTCATGTAAGAAAGTTACAAGGAGGAGCACTTTAAGAAATAAGTCTATGGAATGGGATGCTTTCTATGACTTATCCCGACCTAATCAATTTTGGAGTTTGCTTTGAATGGAAACACTCTCTGTTCAAGAAAAGTCCCCCAGTTAACTTTTACCTGCCGATACTGACTTTCTGTTTCAGATGCAAAGACCAAAAAGCTTAACCCTCAATCGATATGAAGTTTATCTGTGTTTGCAATAGTTGAAATCACTTGCACAGCAGACAGATAGTCAACCATAGAAATTCTCTTTGAAAAAGAACCTGGAATGGTTTCTATGGCAATCCTGAGTCCTGACATTTACTAGTTTTTGAGGTATCGGAGAAAAATTCGCCTATCGGGTAACATGTACTTGATATAGCCATCGGGGGAGTAGTCTGCTCGTCTTGTACATGGGGAATAATTAAGTATCTCTGTGCTTTTTGTTTGCGAGGCAATGTCTGCATTGTATTCGATGAATTGGAACAGAAGACGACTATAATTATGGAGGGTGAAGGTGACCTTTTCATTTGTCGTGATGCCCTGCTGGCTAGATGGAGAACTTTCTTATCTCTCCAAAGTTTTTTGTTGATTAGCTTCGTTAGTGACTGCGATCATCTCTGGACTTGATACAGGGATGGAGTCAAGTTTGTTTTTCGCTCTGACTATTACAAGGTTATGGTGCCATCATCATTCCAAGTTGGTCACCACTACACTCACCTGATCTGTCAATACCCATCATCATCATCGATACATCTAGACAGTCGTGTTGACTAAAACCTTGTAGGCCAGAGGGAAGTTTACATTGGTAGAAATGGTGTGATGTGCAGCAGCCAGACAGTAATGCAACACGTCAGTTTCAACTCTTGTTCATGTTGAGAACATGTCAACTGAGACTACATCGATCTTTCTTTTCAATACATCCATCAAAACATGAATTACTTGGTTTACCGACTAATGATATGACATGGAATGGAGATATCTCTTACCGATATCAAGATGGCTGATTTAAGACTAATAGGACAAACATGAGAGTTGGGAGAACGGATGGTTTCCAAGATTATCATTTTCTAATGCTTGAAAAAAGTTGGCAAACAGTGATAATGGTGGTATTAGTCAGGATGCATTGCTAAAAAGGTGAAAGGGGCTGTTCACTTTCGGAACCATTTTCCCAACTAATTTTTCATTATGTTGCAGTTGTTATATTTTCATGATAACTTCAGGTATGATATTTTATAATGTGAACTACATAACCATGAAAGAAAAATGTGACATCAGCTTCATTAATTAGGAAAACAAAGAGCTTTTGCAAAAGGTCCGAAATCAGCATGAAAACACTGAAATTATTCCCTAATGTTTGTTGTACTGGGAGAGTAATGGTATTATTTATCATTCATCGTAAAATCATTACTAACCATATTGGTTTTGCTGAAATATTTGCATAAAATGTGTGATTTTCTTCATTTCTGGACCCCTATTTAAGTGGGGGCAGAACAGAACAGCACATCTAGGCCTGTCAGAATTGAATGGAATGCTGTGGTAAAGATTATGGTCAATATCAGT
>NMRB01000647.1:146733-167150 GCA_002633025.1 Notospermus geniculatus
TTTGTGCAACCCAGCCCTGATCTGCCAACCAGGAGCTGTTACAAGGTTGTAGAAACTCATCCAGTTCGTCAAAGTCCCATCACACCCATCCTCTGACGTATCGAGTATTTGCCTCTGCAGCTTTGCCACATCAGCCTCACTCCAGAGCCACCGTTGTGTACTACGTACAAGATTAATCACCAAAGGCGGCCATCAACAATTAGATAATTTCACCCGCCATTGGTCCAATGACAGATGAGATCTCGGCAGATCACCGCTGATCCCCAAGGAGAAAGCAAAAGTATGGCTTTTAATTCTGCTCGGATGGCCTGGGGATAAATCTTTTAGGAATGCAGTCAATGAGATCCGGTTGATATCCCCTCCGCTGGTCAAGATGTCAAGATGTATCTGCATTCTCACTCTTCTTCCACAGAAAGAGCTGCTGTTGTTGTTGGCTTGGTTTCTTCATCATGAATGGGAATGGCGATGCATACATGAGGTGGCTATAGCCAATCGTATTTGAACAGTTCTGGCAGTTAGCGGAATATGTGACTGCTGACATCTCTCCTTTGTTTTGTAGTCCATTTCCAATTGCGCTGACACCAGGACTCTACCCCTACCTTCCAAGCAGCGCTCGGCACACCGTTCTAATGGTGCGTGCCCTTGGGGACTTTCAGGGTTAACTGTGAAGGAGATTTCTAACGGCTATTCATAGAACCATGTCTTGGGACACAAATTGAATTAGATATACTTTGATGTTGGGGAAGAAAGCACTGATATGATATCCACTATCAGTTATCTAAATCTTATGCTCTCTGGACATGATAGACGATTTTGATGTCGTTATTTCCAGACGGCATATGAATTCCGATTTTTATTTCTGTTCACAGGCCATTCATCTTTGTTTGAAGCAAAGCAAAGGCCAAGTTGCTGGTGCAGGATTTCAAAGCTTTGGTAAGGATGTTGATGAGATGATACTAATTACAAAGGGAATCAAAAAATTTGCTTGTCAAATATGGCTTCAGGGACAAAATGTGTTCAGCAAGACTTGGGTTGTGGTTTGATTGAGTTCACACCTGTCTGCTACCTGCTTTGATCATAACAACTTTAGTTTCAGTCGATCTCGAGAAAGAATTCAAGACGATGCAGTTCTTCCCTGATGCTGCCGCTGCATGGGTTTTAATGCATCCACTTTCTCCAATGCAGTAGGCTACGATCTTTTTTCTGTCCACCTTGTTGACCACATCCCAAGATAATTAAGAAAAATAAACTGAAGATCCCCCAGCATTTGTTTCTTCTTTGCGGAACTTCACTTGTGCGAGAAAGAAGACGTGAACTCAGCATTCTTAGAATGTTTCCTCGTGAGCATTTTAAAAAGGATAATTTGGATGTTTACCGTGTGGGATTAGCCAACCGCTGAGCAGACGCGGGTTGGGAAACCCGATGATTAAACCGCCTGCGTACTATCTCTCAGGAGGTGTTCCATTCCGAAGGCTGCTAATTGCTGAAATCTCTGAAAAATGTAGTCACAAATAGTTGCTACGATTGTAGTCGTTGAAGTACATCCAAAATATCCTGCAGATGATTGGTTTTGATAAACCTGACTTAATCCATTGCCGATAAAGCGACAGATTTCATCTGGTTTACGCATTTCTCATCAGCTGTGGCATGAATACCCACTTACTGTTCAACCGTTAAATGCATTACAAATGGTCAATGATATTGACCGATAGGATCTCTATCACTATATTGATTTATCAGAATACATTGTTTTCTGATATGCTGGCCATGTACAGGCTGAAGTGGTACGTTCAATTCATTTGCTTTCATATTTTCCATTTTGAATGATGTTGGTGCATGAAATTTGTAAGGAGGGCTGTCGTTCGTGAAACTTAATCCTGGTCCACTCCAGCAGAAATAGGTGCTGCCACAATAGCGGGAGTCGAAGGCTAGGACACGATTGATGAAATGAATATCTCCGTCGGCTTATATTAGTGGTGGGCCGGCTGCTGACAACCAATGATTTTTGGGGGAGGAGGGGGTCTTGGCTCAGGATGGTGGCCAGAGATCAAGTGGTTGCTTTTGCTGAACAGGCTCACCAATCTTCTTGAGCCGTTACCATTGAAAACCTATGGTAAGGATTATCAAAAAAATAGAGCACAAAAGGCGACACACAAAATGATATAATAAAAGGAGTCGTCCTCCAGAAAGTTCGAAAGTGAAGAGTTTACACTTCTGGTATCTCGACTTGAAAGTGCCAGCCTGAAGAAGACCCCGGTTGGGGTCGAAAATTTCCGAAATTTCTGGAGGACGACTCCTTTTATTATATGGTAATGATTACTTAGATTTCTTACTTATTTCCCCTCTGTTCATCAGCCCAGCCTCATGCCTCGTGCATCCATATGCTGTGACCATACCCCGTGTTGCAGGCCATGTGCAGTCAGCCACTGCTGGCCTACACCGGTGGTGTAGCGAACAGCCCAGGCGGATACTGTCAGAAGACACACATGGTTCACTGTCGCATACCACCATTGCATTCATAGCCGTGCTATTGATCCAGCGCAAACCGTCAAGGCTGCACTCTATGGCTCCAGCGAAGCTATCATCATATCACTGCTGATTGTTCTACATCATAGTGACTTGCATCTATTTTGTCACAAGGATACGAGAACTATTGGAAATACTTCCTCATAACGGATTAACATCTATGCCAACCATTCGGGGACGGGAACTGCCCAACCTGTAGGATATCATTTCAAAGAAGGTAGTACAGTTCGTTGCATGTGTACCCCTCTCTTCAGCATCCTTTCCTCTATTTAAATGTGTCTGTCTAGTTGATCCTAGGCCTTGATTTCTGCTATAATAGTTGAATATGAACACGAAAAATGATGCAAGCTATGGTCACATCTCAGCCAAATAATGACCGAGATATGCCAAAAACCAAAATTTGGTCATTTGTTCTGTTCATGCCCCTTCTCCAACACCAAAGAATGGTGTAATTTCATCTTTATCGCATCAATTTCAAGAATATTGTAATATTAATCCCCATGGATTAAAACAGCTGATTCTTTCCCATACACTGTGCACGTCTATACACGAGAAATATTGTACATGTCCTCGAAAGCAACACACCAGCATATCAACGGTGAAACGTGTAATGCACTGTACAGAGCACTGATTGCTTTGCCGGCCTGATGAAAATGTTGCTGTGTGTGTCTCAGAGATGTAATTATAGGTAATGTAAATGATTCCTATTGATTGGTCATGACTATTGTGATTTCTTTCGTGGGAAATGACATGTTAAGCCACACTCAGCAATAAGAGTATTTTTCCAACTTGGATGTATCAAGATGCTTTCCAGTTAGGTCAGCTGCACCACGTCTGCTGTTCCAGAGATTTACAAGACTTGTGATTTTGATTCATCAGTGATCAACAGAGGTAAGCTTCTAATTGGTCTGTCAATTACGGAGTCGTTCATCGGGCTGTGGATCATGTTGGCTGCAATGAGAACTCTTCTGCTAAACAAGGCCTAACAGTCTTTCATGGTACACATAACAGGCTAGATGACCAGTTGACTATAGGCCTTTTTACGGTGCGGGCCTAGAGGAAACGTACCCCCACCCTCCTCGGGCGGGTTCGGTTCAGGATGGATTGATCACTTTTACACGGTGCAGGTTCGGTAACCCGCCTCGATCTAGTTCGAGGTCGGTTCGTTCAAATGCGTGCCACTAGATGGCATGTATCAACATGTACAGTCATCGTAAGTAAAAAATATCCCGGAAATAATCACTAAAAATTGATAAACCATGCTTCTAACAGCATGAGCAGTGCTTGATAAATCTCGCGCGTGATTTCTTCACAGGTAACTTTAACAGAAAGTACGCGAGTGATGTCACTCAGGTAGCGTGGTCAATCCCGCACGAGGTCGGTTCGCTTTTACACGAGAGAATAACCGGCCTGCACCTACCTCCACCTTCCCGAGACTCACGCGGCGAACTGAACTGGCCCGAGGAAGGTAGAGGTCAGTTGACTCGCTTTTACACGGGGAAAAATAACTGAACCGTCCTAGATCCAGTCTCGATCCGGAAGCACCCGCACCGTGTAAAAAGGCCTTATGTCTATGAGGCCTCTGGGCCTGTAAATCCATGAAATTGTGTTTCACCCTCACGAAAATGTACCACGTGGTATATTTTCATAAGGGCACTGTCTTCTTTTGTACCCAGGCTTCTTGGTAGGCCTTAGATTGGTTCCTGATCTCACCACTAGGGCTTGTGCTGAGATCAGTATTGATCGGCCAAAAATTGGCTGAGAGAAAATGTGTTGATTGGTTGAATTGGCTGCATTTCAGCTACATTTAGACTACTAATGGACAGCAGGCGATACTGATCTCAGAGTGGGCCCTAGCGGTTGCGATAGGGAACCGGTTTAGGTAGGTCTGGCCTACGATTACACTCACAGTTCAGTTTCACATTCTCATGTTTTGGAGTCATCGTGAAGAGCAATGTCTATTCAGTACCCTATGTAATCCAATCACTTCTTTTTCCTCTGTCACCTTCTCAAAAAATAACATAAATTTGATCTGACTTTCCTAAAAATTTCAGTTTTAATCTGTAAGTGCCACTTACTGGGCGAGCTTGCTCATAGTAAATTGCATGTGAACTGTGGATTTGAGACCTACTCAACAGTTCTTAATAAATTTTCCCGTCAACAAAATTGACAGGCTGTTGGTGATGCAAGGGGTAAATCAGGGACAGGCATCAATCACTCAAAGTATCAAGTGAAATTTGAAATCTTTGGTAAACTTGTGCCTAAAAGTGATTTGAATCTTGTTGTCTGACGTAATCAATCGTTAGATGTGATTGGCTTGCCAAATGAAGCAGCTGCTTTCCAGTTGGTTGAAATCTTTGAAATTCTGGCTTTCATTGGTGAAGAAGAATTGGTACTCTATCAACCTGTTTGTCAAATTTTGGTTGAATGTGCCAAAATAGCACTTTATTTTGGTCCCAAACCTACCTCAGGCCATTGTATCAAACCTTTGATGCGAGAAATTATCAGCATTATCCGTAATCTATATTCCACAGTCTTCCAAACTCAGGTTTATCAGGTGTGGGCGGTACGTATACGAAAATATCGTCTCATGTTTTGTCGCTGAGGAAAACAATTGCCTCCGGTACAATAGGATCATTATCTCTGATTATAGGTGAAGTATGGAAAAGTCAATCTCTTGGTTTAACACCTTACATCTCTACCACCTGTTGTATTGTTGAGATTCAATAAAATAAGAATACTATTGTCTGGCATATTTTGTAATCTGTAATTCTATTCCATAGTTGACGATTCTATTGTATTGTTGGGATTCCATGATTACAGGATTCCATTGTCAGGGATATTGTGTAGTCTGTAATTCTATTCCATAGTTAAGGATTCTATTGTATTCCATAGTTAAGGATTCCATTGTATTCCATAGTTAATGATTCTATTGTATTCCATGGTTAAGGATTCTATTGTATTCCATAGTTAAGGATTCTATTGTATTCCATAGTTAAGGACTGTTGTATTGTTGGATTCCATGATTAGGCATCTATTAGTAATGTAATCTGTAATATTCCGTAGTGTGGGAGTTTGTGTGACAGTTAGCAGTCTTCAATTTCTAATTGTTTCTCTCTTTATCTAAGGTCACTGCAAGCATAAGTCTCTGGGGCTGCATGGCTGAGAGAAAACTACATGTATGATATAGAGTAGGCTACTTTTCTTCATGGCCGGCCACCTCATATGTAACTCTTAGTTTCATTATTTCTTGTGGATGTCCAGGCTCCCAGACACTTCATAATCAATGCCCAGGGTAGGCGCTCGCATTGTTTATTCGCTCTGGCCTCTGATATGGATGATATGCCATGCTGAAGTGCATCTTCTGCAACCACTCATTGGACCAAAATCTGATGTATGATGTAATAGAATGCCTTTTCAAGGCGTACATTGACACCTGTAAACATAGACTTAACCCTGCCTTGGAAAAGGCTTCACTGCTAAAATGTACATGTACATGTACATGTAAAACGTAAGCATCTGCTGATGTCCTCTCTGTGTCTGCCCTGATAGTTACCGTACCGTAGGTTGTACGAGACGCTTCACAAATCCCGAGCCCGTATTGTGTTCCTTCAAGCTGTATCTCTCCTTCTCTCTTTGATGTTTTTCCATCAAAAACGATTCAATATCATGAAGATGGTTGATCTGTTTTTATCTCGCGTTTATTTCTATCCCTCATCTGGTTTGCTGTTTAGTTCAAAGTGATTTCGTTTTTGTTTGAGTGGGAGGGTATTTATCGTGAGGAAGACGGCGATAGTGTAGAATCCGACATGAGAAAGGTTAAGACCAATGAGGTCCATAGTTCCAACATGACTTGATACACTCACCGACAAGAGACGATCACGATCAGAGAATCATTTGGTTGAGGACGACACACAACATCACCACCCTGACAAGGATCTTCCCCATTAAGTCTGGCCGTCTCCAATTAATCATCTTTGCTGCATCCAAACAAGCTTTGAGATCACGCTGATGACTTCATAGCTATTTAGGACGTTACTAATACGTCATTTTGTTCTCTGATCTTCGAGAATGAGGCGGAGACAAAGGTTGCAACTGTGGCTCAGAAGTCACAGAATGATACGATTGTCAGGTCTGTTACTGGTTGAATGTACTTTCTATCTGGCCGTCAATATCTCAGTTTCTTTTCCATGTGCAGTGAATGTATCATTTCTGCCAAGTGCAAAAACCAAATGGGATCATAGAAGAGCCGTAAACCATTAAAGTTACTGGGGGGGAGGGGCATGGAGGCAAAACTAATCTGGAGCAAAATCAAGCTCTTTATAAAATGATTATTGCGAGGTATTGACATAGAGTGGAAAACTTTTTCTCTCCTGTTGCTCACAGGTTTCGTCTCATTCAGAACAAAGAAAAGCATGTTCTACAACTCCATGACAACGAGTGACTGATGCTTAAAGTCATATCTTCTGTCAATATCGTAGCCAGTGCATAAGAAGATCATCCTAGTCTGTTACCATTATTAGCATCTTCCAAAGGGCAATCTGGCTGTTGAATATTTCCTGAGGACCCATGGGTGATTACAAGACGGTGTCAGTTTTGCTCAGTCTTCCCTCTGGACCAGATCGCTGTATTAGTAAGCTCCAATATCTGGTTCATTCACTTCTCGGCCATCCAACCGCTTCCTCCTCCCAAAGGTCGAGGTATCATACAGAATCTTTTGTGTGGCTACCTTGAGTTCTTTGACATGGATACAAAAGTCGTTTCAAACCATTACTCTGTTGATAAAGGGATGAACCCTGGCCTTTTCATCTTTTATTGCCTGGGTGATTTCCTTCTTCCCTTTCATTGAGACAGAGCTGTTGCTAGAGAGACTTTTGTCCTTATCTGGTGTCTTGGGTGACCAGTTCCCCTTCCTGTTGTACATATGTATGTACGATGGTCTTCAAAGGCACTTCCACACTCCGATCAGTGCATCACTTCCACAGACTAGACTGATCCGGATATGCTTGGTGGTAAAATTGACACAAGGGTTAGATCGAGAGGTCCTCATCATGATTCCCAGCCGGCCTTGTCTGAACTCGTCTAAAAGGATCAAGTAGTTCCTTGAATGTGCTTCACCTTGAGTTTCCCAGAAAGGTTTCTGGAGAGACCGGTGTAATGATGTGAAGCAACCTGTGACTGTATTACAGATGTAAGAGGCCCCTTCTTTTTGGTGGAAATTCATTGAAATTGACCAGGGAATTGGGAAAAAGTCTTTGCGTTGAAGGTAAATATGTAATTTGGAAGGGCTGGGTTGGCCAGTCTCTTTCTCAGTATCCTGTATCCGCCCCTGTTTGTCATGTCTGGCATCGCTTTGAGTCATAGGATCTTACGCAGCAATGGCTGCAAGACAACCATAAGAATGTACAACTGATCACCTAATCCTGCCTCGTAAATTGTCTATATCCGTGAGGAATCTTGCTGTTAGCGTGATGTGAATACAGAAGAGGAGAAATGACGGCATCGTTGACACCATACGGAAAGAATGTTCTCATTCGGGATAGAGTTGGATGAACACTGCAGAGTGCAACAGCATTTCAGGTACTTTGTACTGAAGTAGCGTTGATGTACTGGTACGCCAATAGGGACTTTTGGCAAGGCTCCGTATCATCGATACGTGTCACATATGACTTCGATAGAAAGTGCATTAGCTTGGTACGTCATACGTGCTACAGGTCGATGATACAGAGCCTTGCCAAAAGCCCCTAATGATGTCATATTTCCTTGGTCAGATAAATATTCGTTGTTCTCTATTATCACAAAATGCCGTTGTTGTGGGTGTATTGCTGATGTCGGGAATGGATCTCATAATTTGATAGTAATATAATATCTTTATTCATGTATGAGCTAGTGAGAAGTAAATTATGTTGCTGAAGTACCATTGAGGATGGTAACTTGAGTGATTGAGAGAGTTGTAAGTTGCCATGGCACCACTTTCATGATATGGTTCAAGCTGGAGTAGGCCTAAACGTAAAATCACCATTGAAGAAAACACTACAACTAACAGTCATCACTGTAGAATACGAGCTCTTCTGGCAATTTGTGTTTTATCTTGTTCGCATCCTGTGAGTCAGCATTCAACTGTTTCTTTCCACTAGCTTTGCTCATGGATTTTGTCCCCTCCACACAGCCCAGAAGAAATCCTACCGTTGTCTAAACCCCACCTAATCAATACCTAACAGTTTCCATTTGAGCTTTCCGATGGGGAACCCAATCAGGCCGTATACAATTGGAATCTTTGCCTGATATTTGACGCCCGAGTCATTAAAATCCTGTCAGTTATCCTATATTGGTGTTTGCCTCTCGCGTGGTATATTGGCTTTTCTGAATCCCTACAAAACTTTCATCAATCAAGTGCAGCTATTTTGAGATATCAATCATTATTTTCTAAGGTGTAGATGGAATTCAATCCTGATATGTGATATTCTCTCCTTCCCTGTTCCATGGTTGGGGAGGGAGGGGGAGTTGATTTGAAAAACAGTTGGATCCTGAATTTGGACCTTCCAGCAGGGCTAGGATGTTGCTGAAGACAAGTGATGAAAGAGGATCAGGACACCGAATGCTAGAGATCCAGACTGAATGGGTTATATTAATACATCATCTCAATAGTTCTCATATTTGTACTTTCAGTTTCCTGAGCACCGATTCTATGGATTGGAGGACAAGCTACTCCTGTTCCGTCATGATCCTGGAGATAGAAACATTCTGAAGCTTATCACCATTCCTACTCAAGTTATCGAAGGGATTCTGATAGAAGTTGTTCTTTCTGGTGAGATTCAGCTTTTCTCATTTCATGTCTTCCTAATTAACTGTGATTCTGGTGGCATTTTCTGAAATAAAAGCTTTGTAACGTCTGTAATTCTATTCCATAGTTGTAATCTGTAATCATGGAATTTACATCAATATAATAGAATACTCAACTATGGAATAGAATTACAGATTCCATAGGGTACTGTACTCTGTACAGACATACCAATTTGATAAGATATTGTACCAGTACGACATCAAATAGAGAATTGAGCAGCAAACGTAAGATTTGTTGCTGTGTTTGACCTTTGACACTTTACTTGGCATTTGAAGCCAAAGTGGGGAGTCACCATGAGAGATCTGGTGTCAAAAGCTTTGAAATTTTCTTGGTGCTTTCTTTCCGTCAAGTATAATCTGAGAAAGGTCTGTTATTTCTTGTGGAAGTAACATCATCTGTATACTTTCCTTGCCACCAGCAATCATACCTCCCACGCACGAGACTAGAGAAGATCAACGCCAAGGCATGCTGATGACACTATGATGAAACCACCACATCCAATATGCTAAGCAGCTTAGGCAAAAACAGCTGTTTGACTTCTCGTTTTTCTCAGTCCGTTCAATGCTGTTCTAATCTGCCATTGGTTGGGTGTCGGCTTTACATTATCTTTCATAGTTTCAGCTTTCAAAGTCTTATAGCTTTGATTTTAGTAGCATGTACCCTCCTTTTGAGTTACGATACCTTAGACCTAATAGCATGTTTGATTAATTTGGGCTAGGGTTGACATTTTCAAAATAGAAGTTAATAACAGGGGAAAGTGTACATGGTTTTCATGAAATATCCTGTAGGTCAAACTCCTAACACAAGTCGAGGTTTTGAAGATACATCAGGACCAAGCAGTTCAGCTGCCTTCCTATCATTACCACGGGAACGGACATATTCTGCAGATGCCGAGGAGGACGGTAAGACATGTGCGGCATCCATGTTGGTCAAGCTGCGTCTGCCACTGTCATGTGACGTTTTTTGTTGTGTTGCAAATGATGCGGAAATATCACGTCTGGTATTGTCTTTTTCTTATTGTTCAACAGGTGCAGCGATTGTACAGTTCTGATTTTGTGACTTTTCTGCACTTTAAATTTATTATTGTTCCACTAAACCACAGGTAGTACCATTCACTGTATTTTGGTCAACCATGCATGAACCAGTTACGTAAGAGGGCATATGTCACTCCTGAAACTTTGAAAGGGAAAATAAAGATTAGTGGTGTTAATTTCAGGTAGCGTTATGCAAGAGGGAGTGTTCATTTCAGACTCACTCTTTTGTTCAAGTTCATCCATGCATGAAGGCCTAAATGGACAATAGAAGATGAGGAGTTCCATTGTATCATGTTACTTCTTATTTTCTGCAGTGTGTTATGTTTTTGTATTGCTTATGTACTGCTTTATAGTATTGCTCAAGGGTTCATTTCAAAGTTCACTGATGTAAAAATCCATCACTCATAGTCTTGTCAAAACTGTGCGACTTGGAGCAATGAAACCTCACTTCTATCTCAGTCATTTGTTTCGTTATACCTGCAAATACATGTAGATGACAAGTTATTGAGAAAAAAGGGGGCCTGATACCTCTGACTTTCTTTCTCCTCTCTCCCTCTCCCTCTCAGTGTCTCTCTCTCTCGACCTGTTTTTGCATCAGTGAACCAAGAAGCGGACTCCGTAATTGTACAACTGTTCATTTTATTCAACCGTACCTTATGCACAGTTTGTCCTGCTGGTGTGAGTCCAAATCTCGAGAATGGATCATTCAATTCGTCGAACCCAACGACCCTAACTTTGATAATCGTGCATTTTGTAAGTTCATGTCGACACAAAGTTTGGGAGTGCAAAATTCTTCTGTATTTTCTTGAAACCGTCTCCATAATTTTGTCCCTGATTAACACCATTGTTGGACGATTCTGCCCATCCTGATGCACGTAAACTTTATAGCAGGTAAAGACAATTTCCTGGGGGGGATTGATCACGGACTGTAAGTCATTCCCTGACCCGTCTCGTTGACATTCACGTGCAGACAAATAAACGTGCTGACATAATCATGAATGAAAATTATTTTGTGTGTTGACAATAGTGTCCTGATTATGCGAGGTGGCTATTGTGGTGTTGCTCTATAGCTCTAGACCATTAGGGGCTAGTCAAGTGTAACCCGAGGGTCTATTGATCGTGATACAACACAAGTGCCATGTATGTGTACGAGGCAAAGTGTCCTACATCTAATGAGTCATGTGGGACTCACCCAATATCGTACATGTCGTATTATTTATAGTTTTGTTTTGTTATTTTCTGGATATTTCGTTGTGCGTAGCTTGATCTTGTAGCTTCTGGATATTGAAACATTTATAAAGTGTGGGTCGTAGTCTATCCTAATCGTGCCTTTAGCCGGATAACTTGAACATGGAAAGTGCTCATAGGAACTGCATGCCAGCCATCAGTCTCCCTAGCATTGAACTTGAAGAACCCCCTGAATGGGACACAGGACAAATGGTGATGAAAGGTGAGAGATGTTGGACTCTACTGCCATACTTGGGCAACAACATGGGCCTTTGGGGGGAGAACTTGGTTGTGAAGACATCTTGGCCTTTTGGTCAATACTCCCTGGCTGGGGGTGAGCAGCTGGCTCCTGTCTCTGTGCCTTGACTGGTTCAATAACCTCCAACATGGGTATCTTTAATGGATCTAGGGACCTGCACTGCGATCAGCTGATGAAGTAACTGGGCTGATCCTTGCCATTTCGCCATAAGAATACATTTTCTATATGCTTCCTGTCTTACATGGGTCCCAACATTCTCATGATTGATTGTTGAGTTATCTCTTAAAAACAAAATCTGGCTGAGCAGTAACCTCCGGCTGATTGGTCGTGGAATTCAATTTGAGAGAATTAGATGAGCCTAATTCTCCATTTAGATGATGATGTCTGGCTGCAGACGGATCTGTGTGTCTCCATTTGATTGTCAGTTGAAGAGTAACTGTTTTAAAGGTTAAGGGGTTGCCTCGTCTGGGGATTCTGACCACAGCTTGACATTCAGATTGCAGAATGCTTGGTCTGTACCCTATGTATCAAGCTGAGCAACGCAACAACTGAGTGCCATGAGGATTCTCTCTCACAGGAAACTATCAAGTTTGGGAGTGTGATGCCACAACGGTCTAGTGTTCAACTCATGTCTGAGGGGTTTTGGTTTGATTCTCAGGCAAGTCGCCACTTTGTTCTCTCTGCTGATCTGAAAGGATCAAGTGATTTAGCCTGTGAACTGCTTCTTAAGTTCTGAAAGGTTTCAGGAGGTCTGGTATGCCTATAATGTCAAGCACTTTGAGACTGTATTTTACAGTGGGAATTACGCTATAACATCATTATCAAACCAGCCAAGCTGAGCAACTGTCAGACAGAATGAATCAGACGGCAAACAAATTGACAGACTGCAAATAAAATGTAGCTTGTACTATACATTGTTATTTTCATTGCTGACGTCATTTTGCCAACTGTCAGCATCTTTTCCATGAAATGTATTGACTTTCGATGATTGTCTCTGGAGACAACTGTCAGGAATCAGGAGATTTTTAATTGGCTGTAAACCAAGTTAATCCTCGTCATGGGAGATCTGAACACGATAAACTAGCAGTTATCTATGTTTTCATATCTCATACGTGGATCAGATTAGCCTATCACCAGCACTCTGGAACCTCTTTACCAAGGACACCCGTGATGCAACTGTTGTCCTTACTGAAGATGTGTCCTGATTACGGAGGTGAGAATCAGTTGAAATGATCAATGTGGGACTTGCTCTCTGCAGACCCCTCTGCCAGCTGGACACCTCTATACTGTCAACATCGTAGCTACATGTAAGTCCAGAATTGGTTGTCCTTGTTGATTCTGACCTCTGTATACTGGACACCTTACAATTAAGGACTACATCTGTAAAGCCCTGTTTCCACTAGACCGGTTTCCGCTGTGGTTTGCAGCGCCGGGGTGGTTTTCACAGTGTTTTGGATAATCCTTTGATAGTTTAACAATACATGGCGTGTTAATTATCCCAATGCCTGTGAAACCGCCCCGGCGTCGCAAACTGCAGCAGATACCGGTCTAGTGGAAACAGGGAGATTGTGTTGTATGGATGTATGCGATAGAGGGTTGTCCACTGCTATCAATTTGAATGATATATGTTCCATCAAATAAATGTAGAATCTGCTATGATGTGGTCAGAGCTCTGATGGATTCATGTCATGCATGTCGTGCTTGGCACTATTCAGGCTTTCCTGGAAGTCTCTTTGAGCTTTCCTGGAAGCCTCTGCATGGACACCTTCATGGCTATAGATATTGTAAGAGTTCATTGTAAGAAGGAATGACCTGAAGTGAAATTCTATCAATTGGCACTTACTAGGCCTACTTCCACAAAGACATATGGATATACACTACTTCCTTGTTGTGTTTCCAGGAAAAAAGCAGCTCAAAGAATGCAGAAATTGATTCCAGGAACCAAAAATTCATATCATTCATACCTATTGACTATTGGAATATGAGCATGTCCTCGGAACATTTCGTCTGGGAACATTTGACCTTATCACCATATCAGAGTGTGTTCCATCACCTTCTTTGCTGCACTCACTTACCCCCCCCCCCCCCCCCCCCGGGNGCGATGATGAGGGGAGTGTTTTCTCATCGCACTGTAAGCGATGATGAAGTCGTTGCCGGAAATATCTCCAGCATCCTCATCACTCCAAGTCGTTGATTGCACTTGAGCATTCTCGACATGTCACCCTCGTCCACTGCACCGAGAGGGCTGACGATGACGTTCATATCAATTTCATCTTGGCTCCGTTATTGCTATTCTGATCCACGAAAAATATGATAACCGCTGGTAGGCTGTCTCATTCACTCATCGATACGGATTCAATCGATAAAACTCTGATCAGTGGAGTGCTTGTTCTGATTGCAAATACCATTGATTAGCATTCTGTGGACCACAATCTCCTCGTTTATCAATGCTGTACAGGATGTCCCAGAAATGAGTACAGTGGCAGTGCCTGTCACAAGGTTTCTCTCAAACAACCACAGAATGACTCTCAAAGGACTCACACAAACCATGGCTAATCTACTTTATGTTTGGTTCTGCTTGAGTGATTTTCAACATTTGGTTGTTCTGATATGTTCTCCACGCATTTCATTGGAGTAAATTTATCAATGAAAAAGATTAAAAAAGTTGGATTAGGATTAAAGTAGTTCCAAGAAATGACTGAATGGGCCTTGCGGGTGCGGTGTTTTCTGTTTGTTGTGGTTATTGTTGAATAAGTTGTATCGTCATTTATATTTTTGTAGGATTGTTTGGTTTTCAAACTTCTTTATGATGTGGAAAAATATTTTGTATGCACCAGGAAGAATCTGGTCGTGAAAATATCTCATGCCCTGTCAAAATGGTCATAAAAGAAGTTGGCCTGATCATGCAGTCTGTCTCAAAGTTATCATAAGTTCACTATCTCTGTGGAGTTTGTGGCGGACAGTAAAATTTTGGAGTATGGGAGGCAAAACCTCAAAAATTCCGGTCGAAAATTTTGTTACTGTTGAGAAGTGGAGTCATTTCTTCGTGGAGTCATTTGAGGAGTCATTTCTTCACCAGCTGCAACATCAGCAAATGTTCAGAGTTTACGGTATTTGTATAATTCTACTTTTGTTCAGAACTAGAAATTAGCGTGATTACATTAACCAATATCTTCGCTTCCTGTTGAATCTTATCCAAAACCAGCACATCTGCATCACCTCTATTCCAAAACCTTTTGATTCAGCGCTAAAGAATAAGGATTAGAACGTCCTTTGATTTCATATCCTCTAACAATTACCCATCCTTGCATGAAGAGCTGTGCATGTCATTGCATGCATTATTCTCTTTTAATTTTCTTCTAAGACTCCAATTTACACCACTCGTTTACCCTTTTTTATTTCACTGTTCCCCAATTAGTCGCGTAAGTTAATTAGGAGATTCATCTCAATCTATTTTCAATTGATCGATAATGATAAAATCTCATTGCCGCCATGTTTGATTCTGTTAATTTTCAGTGCTGGAACTCAAAAAAGGAGAACCCAGAGGCAAAAGCGGGAGTAAGGAGGCGGCAAAATTAGTTTGCACAATGTAATTTGCGAATTTTTCTTAATTTCATTCCAGCGAGTGCAAGCATGGAGGACCTGCAGATAAGGCCACACATTCTGTATGTACATTCCTACAAGTCGCCACATTTTTGTGATTTTTGCGGAGAAATGTTGTTCGGGCTTGTTCGACAAGGATTGAAGTGTGAAGGTAAGTTTGAGAAATGCGTCGTCATTCTAGGGTTCTTCAGCCTCTAAAATTAAAATAAAAAAATATTGAATTGAGAACCGAGTGCCAAATTCGGCATTATTGGTTCTATAGACAATATTGGGCGATTTTAATGTAATGCAGGAGGAAACCGAAGTGCCCGGAGAAAACTTGGGATGTCAAAGAGAGCCGCCCTCTCTATCACATGAGACACGGACCCGACCGGGAATCGAACCCGCGACCTCAGCAGTGACAGGCACCGATGTCTCCATTGCGCCACTCTGACAGCCTCTAAAATTTGTCCCTTCTTGAACCTCTTTGGGCTAATTCCACTACATTATCGTTCCGAATTTTCTTATTTCAGGATGTGGTGCGAACTTCCATAAACGCTGCGCCTACAAAATCCCAAATAATTGCACGCATGCAAAGAGACGCAGCTCAGGATGCAGTCAATACACCATCTCAAGATCTGGCAGTCAGGAGGGAAACAATGACACTAATGCCGCCCAGGTAGATAGAGATCTAGGAGTAAGTCTTGATATTTTTTTAGCAGCCCTAGCATTACACACCCGGACTGCACGGATACCACCAAGTAGCACGTTCAGTTTTTTGCACAGGTAAACGCTTTTAGTGCCTTTTGTTGCCAACTATCAGTGCTATAGCTAGTCAGGGAAGAGAACTTTCCACCCACCTCAGAGCATGATGCAAGTGACATGGATGGAGATGGCAAAAATCGGTAATTTATCCTCCCCTGAACTCCCTCTGCTCCGAATCCGAGCGATGGCCACGACCACGTCAAAAAATGAAATTTGTCTTTGTGCCTTAAAGAATACTGATGGCAACATTAGTATTATCTTGTTGTCAGATCAGATCAGGCAGCCTCCACTGTCCCTTTCACACATCACATTCACGGATGACACTGCATTATCACAATATAGACCGGGCCTTTGTAACTGTAGACTGTACTGATGTTAGTGCTGTTTAGTACCACAAGAGCTTTAGACCTCCTCACCCAATATATTTGTCACATGCTGATATCTATGCACAAGTCATTATGTTGATTGACAAAATTCTTGCTTGGGCCAGACCCAAAAATATGTCTGTTTGCTGTAACCCTACCCTGCCCTAATAGCTTGGGTAGGTAGGTAGGCATATATTTTTATTTTTTTTAATTGGAGGTGGAAAAAAATTAGCAATTTCCACAAAATAAAATATAAGTATACTAGTGTTTAAAAACAATGTCTTTTGGGGTTTATGACTCATTGGCATTCAGTTTTGAAGTGTAAAAAGTTTTAGGTCGGCATACTTCGTCATTGCCGGTCGGCAAATCGGGTCCTTTGGGGCATAAAAAAAACATATTGGCTATTACGCCTATAAAAAGTTTTGGGTCGGTACCATTTACGTAGGGTCGGTCGGGTTACGGCAAACAGACATATTTTTGGGTCTGGCCTTGGATTAGTCCCTTGTTCTTAAGAATGCTTTACAAGGTGAAGAAGTCCATGTGACATGATAGCCAACTTCACTGATCTTGAAGTTTGTCCATCATAATACGTATCGCATCCTAAGGTGATCAGCGGTTCTTAGTTCTTGCTTCTTATGTCACGAGACACTCAGTTGGGTGACACAGGGAGGAAGCGCTAAGAGCAACTGATGACCTCGGGGTGATGTATGGTGATTTAATGAAAGCCATTCCATTTTCTCCACAGACACTAGTACCTCCAGAGACGAGGAACAACCGCTCAAGGTCATGGAGTGGTCGACCTATCTGGATGGAAAAGGAGTTTGCCGGTCGTATAAAAGTGCCTCACACGTTTGTAGTCCACAACTACAAAAAGCCCACACGGTGCCAGTACTGTAAGAAGTTGTTGCGAGGGTTGTTCCGTCAGGGTGTTCAATGCAAAGGTAGGGAGTGGCAAATCTGAAGAGATCGATCACAACTGGAAAAGAAGGAACTACAGTGCTCCCTCACTCTTACGAACCTCAATTTTACGAACTCCCAGATATTACGAAGCCAATGCTTGGCTCCCAAAATTCCTGCCCCCACGGACGAATCCTCGCTATTACGAACTCCTCGTTAGTACGAACTTAACCCTTGGGCCCCGAAGGGTTCGTAATAGCGAGGGAGGACTGTACTTGTAGCTGCATGTATAATGTGAATTTCAAGCCAGCTAATGGGCATTCACGTTCGAATTCACCTCACCATATGAGAGGTCAGTGATTCCAAGTCCCACTGGCTCTGTAGTACCAGAACCTATACCATCCATTTCATTCACGGCTGTCTTCTTTTCAGACTGTAAATTTAATGCTCATAAACGATGCGCCGACTTCGTGCCTAAAAATTGCCAAGGGGAAGTGCCTGTAGCTCATGAAGGAGGTAAGTACGAAGTATGGACATGTATTGTGTTAAATGGTTCAGAACAAAATGAGCTGACAGCTGATTAACTGGTACGAAGTGTGTGTAAACGAATGTCATCACATTCGAGAATGGTTCAACAGTTTGGACCAACTACGAACTCTGCATGAATTCCACGGTCACTGATAGCGAGGTGTCCTATTGCTATTTCAGAGTACTACTTCGAGTCTGAAACGGACAGCACGATTGATACGGACATGTCAGAAATCTCAGAACCACCTGGAGAGCTTCCTGATGACAGCGTCGATGACAACGAGGAAGAAGACAACAAAGATCAAAACAAACCTCCACTTAGGTATCATCTTTGATTTGTCAAATGTTTCATATGCCACCTGGTACGACCCCCAGCAGCACAAGATACGTTTAAGGTGTCGGGACATGCAGTGCGTATGTGCAGTGCACATACTAGGTCAATTTAGAATGTTGTAGAATCTCCATAACAACACCCTAATGTCACCTCATATGTGCACTGCACATATACCGTCACCATGATACCTGTGAGGCAGGAAGGCAGTCATTGTCACATGTCTACTTTGAACCGAGGAGTAAAAAAATGTGGCTATAACTGTAATTGACCGTGCTCTTTCTGATCTTGGGTGGTGATACTTGTACCATTGGAGGCTAGATTTTCCCAGCAGAATCAACCCTACACTATGTTACCCGTTGTGTTTGCTGATCTTGACGTACCGCATCCATTTCAGCCCAACGACCAGTTCAAACATTCCATTGATGCGTATCGTGCAGTCGGTGAAGCACACCAAACGCACGGGGTCAAAGGTCACGAAGGAGGGATGGATGGTCCACTTCACTGAACGTGACCATACAGTAAGTAACAAAACCTTTGCTATTCCATCTGAGTCGCAATAGCGAAAAGAATTCATCTGATTATCTCCCCGCTTTTTGAAAAAAGTCGGGGAGATATTGTTTTACCCTCCGCCGTCAGTCCGGCTGTCCGGCCGTCCGGCTGTCTGTCCGTCCGTCCGTCCGTCCGAAAGTGATATCTCCTCCTAGACCGTTCAACGGAGGAGCTTGAAACTTTGGTATATATTAGGTACTCATCCACTATTGTGCACAACACTCTTGGAATTTCGATCCAACTCCCTGTCTTTCCACCAGGGGGCGATATGTGAAAAACACATTTATGGTCATTACTCCAAAAGTAATTGTGATAAAGTGATGAAATTTGGTGTGAAGGTTTATCTGTGACAGCTTCATAATATATCATACGGGTTTTGACCTTGACCTACTTTCAAGGTCACAGGGGTCAAACTTTAATAAAAACTAGGAGCCGTCCGAAAGTGATATCTCCTCCTGGGCCGTTCAATGGAGGAGATTGAAACTTTGGTATATATTAGGTACTCATCCACTGATGTGCACAACACTCTTAGAATTTCAATCCAACTCCCTGTCTTTCCACCAGGGGGCGATCCGTGACAAATACATTTATGGNTGGTTTATCTGGAATTTGGAATGTTTAGGTACCGTACTCGACTGCTAATGTGCCCAACCCCCAATGTATTTCGATCAAACTCAGCCTCTTCCCACCAGGGGTCAATATATGAAAGACACAGGAAAAATAATCATGTCACCATTACTTCCTGTCGAAAGCGGGGAGATATGCGATGGGCTCCCCATCGACATTGCTCTAGTTTACGTTACCTTTGACACCTCTGTGTTGCTCTTGAAAAGAAAATACAAAGGTCTACTTACGATGCTCTACGAAGAGCATGCCAATTTGTTCTGTATGGGCAACTCAGTCAGTTTGTGCCATCAGTCTGTGAATTGCCCATTGAGAGCCAACTTGCACAAGAAAACTCACGTGGAGCAGCACCCTGGAAAGTTCTTTGCACCTGCCATCTGTTATTTGTACCTCCTTGGAAGACAAGCCATAAGAGGTGCGAATCGTTTGTGCAGTGGTAAGGTGCCAAAAAGGGAAACTCCTCACACATTGCCTTGATCAATTTCAGTTCTGAGTTTCTGATTTATTGGGTGGCACTATCGTGCTGCCTCTTGAATTAACTGCTGAATCTGTTTTTGACGTTAATTCATATTTTCTTTCGCACAGCGGCGACGCCATTACTGGAAGTTGGATTCCAAGGCGATCACTTTGTATCAAAATATGCACACATCTAGGTACTATAAGGTAAGTCCAAGTAGTATTTCATTTTCTACAGGAATCGCAGTTGGAAATCACTCTGTTCCCTGTTCTAGTTTCCCTCTGTTTTCCTGGAGGTTCTTCACTGATGCCACAACAGTCACGAGGCTGCAAAGAATCGGCAATGTTGACTGTCATATGCCCAGTGATGACATCAAAACTGTCACATCATGACATTTTGACATCACACTGTATTCATGCCGTGATG
>NMRB01000647.1:168857-188105 GCA_002633025.1 Notospermus geniculatus
ACTACAAACTCTGCATGAATTCCACGGTCACTGATAGCGAGGTGTCCGATTGCTATTTCAGAGTACTACTTCGAATCTGAAACGGACAGCACGATTGATACGGACATGTCAGAAATCTCAGAACCACCCGGAGAGCTTCCTGATGACAGCGTCGATGAAAACGAGGAAGAAGACAACAAAGATCAAAACAAACCTCCACTTAGGTATCGTCTTTGATTTGTCAAATGTTTCATATGTCACCTGGTACGACCCCCAGCAGCACAAGATACGTTCAAGGTGTCGGGACACGCAGTGCGTATGTGCAGTGCACATACTAGGTCAATTTAGAATGTTGTAGAATCTCCATAACAACACTCTAATGTCACCTCATATGTGCACTGCACATATACCGTCACCATGATACCTGTGAGGCAGGAAGGCAGTCATTGTCACATGTCTACTTTGAACCGAGGAGTAAAAATGTGGCTATAACTGTAATTGACCATGCTCTTTCTAATCTTGGGTGGTGATACTTGTACCATTGGAGGCTAAATTTTCCCAGCAGAATCAACCCTACACTATGTTACCCGTTGTGTTTGGTGATCTTGATGTAGCCTACCGCATCCATTTCAGCCCAACGACCAGTTCAAACATTCCATTGATGCGTATCGTGCAGTCGGTGAAGCACACCAAACGCACGGGGTCAAAGGTCACGAAGGAGGGATGGATGGTCCACTTCACTGAACGTGACCATACAGTAAGTAACAAAACCTTTGCTATTCCATTGAGTAACAATAGCGAAAAGAATTCATCTGATGTACGTTGCCTTTTAATGGCACCTCTTTGTTGCTCTTGAAGCAGATATGAAGGTCTAGGCTACGGTGCTACTCCACCTGAGAGCATGCAGATTCGCTCTCTACGGGCAACTCAGTCAGTTTGTGCCATCAGTCTGTGAATTGCCCATTGAAAGCCAACTCGCACAAGAAAACGGTTTATTTCACCCCTAACAGTAAATCCATTAAATAGTGGTTGCTAACCCTAACCAATAACCATTAGGGGGTGAATTGGGAAAGGGCGAAATGGGAAGACACCCAAGAAAACTCATGTGGAGCAGTACCCTGGAAAGTTCTTTGCTGTTATTAAGAAGCACCTGCATCCTGTTATTCACACTTTCCTCCTTGAAGATAAGTCGTAGGATGTGCGAACAATTTGTGCAGGGTAAGGTGCCAAAAAGGGAAAAGCCTTCTCGCACATTTCCTTCATTAATTTCAGTTCTGAGTTTCTGATTTATTGGATGGCACTCTCATGCTGCCTCTTGAATTAACTGTTTGAATCTGTTTTTGACGTTAATTCATATTTTCTTTCGCACAGCGGCGACGCCATTACTGGAAGTTGGATTCCAAGGCGATCACTTTGTATCAAAATATGCACACATCTAGGTACTATAAGGTAAGTCCAAGTAGTATTTCATGACCGGTATGGTGCTATTAAATCACAGTTGTAAATTGCTCTATTTCCTGTTCTTATTGTACACCACCATATTTCCTCTATTTTCCTGATGTCACAAAGGTCATGTGACTGCAAAGAATCGTCCATGTTGGCCGTCAAATGGCTGGTGAGGACGTGAAAACTGTCACGTCATGACATTTTGACATCATGATCAGTATTTTGACGCTGTGTTCATGCCGTGATGTCACTTGACATTTTGACGGCCAATATGGCAGCATTGTGTTGTCATGGAAATGTGAGGTCACGTGAAGATCCTCTATAGTGTGATAGTGTGAAACTGCAGCAATGTCTCAAGTCCACAAACAACCTTCTGACCATGATATCCTAACCATTATCAGGTTCATCTGCTCCAGAAGTACTGTGTCATATTGTCTTCAATGTATTTTCACCTTTGCAGGAAATCAACCTGGCTGATATTTCTACTATCGAAACAGCACGGGATCCTCGGACAGTCGATCCTGTTCGAAATCCATTTGTTTTTGAAATACATACGTCAACAAATCATTACTATGTCGGGGAGGATCCTTCTGGCGGAACTGGGGAACCGATCGTGGTCTCTCCTGAAAGCGGTGCTGGATTAGAACAGGCCAAATACTGGGAACAAGCAATACGACAGGCTCTGATGCCCGTTACGCCTACGCCAAGTATCTCAGTCAGCAATGCTCAAGGTGAGTCCTATGGCAAGTAGGCCTGTCTCAGTCAGCAGTACTATAGGTTTGTCTATGGCTAATGTCTCAGTCAGCAATGCAAGAAGGATTCACTCTAAATGAAGTCTTTGAGTGTACGTACCAAAGGTGTTGGAAAAGCTTTGTCCGGTATCGACTTGTCATTCTATCGTCGTCCATAAGGATGTAGTGGTTGTCTTTTCCGTTGTCTCTTCTCACCAACGATTCAACTTTTCCAGGTGAAACTATAGGAGACGAAACAGCTAGGGCAGAGGAAACTCAGGTAACTGGCAGTTGCATGTATTTATTACATAATCAATCTTACTTCATGCACTAGTAGGCCTACTTCATGTAGGCCGATGTGCAGTTCGGTATATTGACAAAACGGAGTACAAGCAGTGAATCCCGACATCATCAGATAACTTGTCTTAACCAGTGTGACATCATACCGGTACCTGGAATTCCTCTTTAACAAGATATCTGTTTTGTTGCAGGACATCAGTCAGATCTATCAAATCTTCCCTGACGAGGTTTTGGGTTCTGGACAATTTGGTATTGTATACGGAGGTAAGACACGTGTGTGTGTTTGCCAGCCATGATCTATCATCTACTATCTAACCTTTTTAGTGGTCTTGGACTCGTGTTAGCAACAAGGACTGGACAAGTCTAGGACCTGATCTTTTGGTCCAGCTGTCCTGGGCTGGTGCTGTTCTTTGCTATCACTGCTCTTACCTCTGGCTTAGGTATCTTTTATCTTAAAGGGGTGCTGTTGAGACGACTATCATTTAGCTTTTTTGTTGGGTTGCCATTTTTTTCGATAGCTGGTCAAGTTATCATTAGCTGTAATCATTTAGTGTGCGCTGACTCCAGTGCCTGTGAGGTTGTTTATCTGGCTGTGAATTTTAACCACCCTATGTTGCATTTACTTTATTCTTATTGGGTCGTTGATATTGTATTTTAAGATAAATACATGTAGTAGTCTATTTTCCTTCAATGAAACTTTCCCCTCGGGTCAATAAATAAATCATATCATGGTTAAATAGATACATATGAGTTTCATCCTCGGCTCCGTGACATGACTCTGTTTTGCTTTTTGATCAGCTGGCCCCGTGGCACAGGACAATGGTAATTATAGGGTCTCATATCACCCATTGTCCCCCTAGCAAATCAGTGTGACGAAACACCCCTATGTCGGCTTACCCTCTGCAGAATATCGTCAGGATTATATAACAATATCACAGTGGAAAATGTCACCCTATAGTTCTGTTCATTTCAGTTGTTTTACTCCTGTACCAGAATGTCTTGTGCCAGAGAAGTTTTCAGTGTGTTCCTCTAAACACATGGCCCAACTGTCGTTTGGAGAACTTTTTCACCTCAGACAAGAAGTTCTGTCCTTCTATGGGCAGATAGTAACAGAAATTTGGCACTCTGAGTTTAGTGTGTTGATCTCATCTGCAGTATTTTCCCTTTCTGTGGCATCGATTATTTTGGTACAGTACATGAATTAATGCCATTGTTAGGAGAACCTTTATCTGAAAGTTCTGTGAAGGGAGAAAGAAATTGATACCTTATCTTGAAAACATTGAATATTGATGAGTTTTTGATGGATGTGCCGTTGTTTTCAAAAAATGATTTTGGAACGAAAAAGTTCCAACTCTAACAATTTTGTTCTTTGAAATTGGGCTCTATTAACCAATGAAAATGCGGGTGAAAATGTTGAATACCATAGATACCTTCTTTGCAAATCTTTCTTACTCCCTCTTACTCTGTGTAATTCCTTAGCTCTCCCATAGATGGTTCTTGATCACCAACTTCAACTGATGCAAAGATCGGTAATTCCCGCCATCTTGTTGTCATGGCAACTGATCAGTCTAACGGCTCTCCTCCACTTGAGATTTTTCTTGAGTGAGTTGGCTTGCAATGGGAATTCAACATTGTTGGTTTCCATAGGACGTCTGCTGAGACCGATGAGACAAACGACTGCCCCCAGTTTCCTACGGTTGATTAGCTGCCCATAGAGAGCCAACTTGTGCGACTGACACTACCGAACTTCTCATCAGTTTTAGCACAATGATCAGAAGCCATTCTCACCTTTCCTTTAGATTTCTCTTACCTTTTGTATCTTCTTGCTATTCCATTTGTGATGGCTTTATTTCCCAATGATGTTCTCCCAGTATTGAATCGCAATTTGTCAGGTGTTTGGCTGTTCCATGGTTCACTTGCTGTGTTATCATGGTTATGGGGTAAACTAGCTTTTCAAGGCTTTAATTACCAAATTCCCAAGGTAGTGGCGGCGATGTTTTAGTGTACCAATACTGTGAGAAAACAAACTGAAGCTCATTCTACAAGGGACTGTCTGTGAGGAAGTGTACGTCACCTTAACACCCAATGTGACAGTTTACTGCATTGTTATGGCCATGCGTTAAGAAGACCGAACTCCATCACTTTACATTGTTCAAGACAGTGTCTTACATTTTGAATCTTAATTTACTGACTGAATGTAAAACAACCTTGCAAACTATCCTCCCACAGGTAAACATCGACGAACAAATCGTGAAGTAGCAATCAAAGTTATCGATAAATTACGATTCCCAACCAAACAGGAGGCACAGCTCAAGAATGAAGTGTCTATACTACAGGTGAGCCACGTTGGGACATCGACCCCCACAATTAGCCTGGGGGAGGTGTATTATACGAGCCGGTCACCCATGCACCCACGTAGTGATCGGCTCAACTTTGCTAAACTTCTGGCTCTGAGGCCAACGTGCCAACCACTCTAGGCCATAATTTTTCCGCGCATTGGTCACCCATCCATGGAGTGATCGCTCTACATTGCTACTTCTAGCGCTGAGGCCAATCGTCAGCCACTATTAGGCCATAAAGGAAATTCTCCATGGCCGACTGGTTAAGCCTTGCCCTATGCAAGGGGTTCAGTGCACCAGTGAGTACTGTAGTCAGGAAATCCTCATTCCAGAATGTTCACCATCCAGGTGATTTTCCATGAAAACTGATGTTTTTGACCTTACTAATTCTTGTTTCCTCTTTGCAGAATATTCACCATCCAGGTGTAGTGAATTTAGAGAGAATGTTCGAGACTCCAGAGAGGGTAAGACTCTCATCGTGCCAGCTGTTTTCGGCAGCATTCCATCTGCTCATGTTCCCAAGCTCTTTGTACATTTGTAGTTGACTTGGGCACAGACACTTCATGGACAACAGTCTGCATTGTCAAAGTCCACTATCTCTGCCAAACACTAACTACCCGGTACTGTGTACTTTGGCTGGTCACATAAGTTCATTTGCACTCTTCCTGTTCCAGATATTTGTGGTAATGGAGAAGTTAAAAGGTGACATGTTAGAGATGATTCTGTCCAGTCCCAAGGGCAGATTATCTGAACGGGTCACTAAGTTCATCATTTCACAGGTAAGGTCCCTCATTCTTCATAATGACTTGTGAAAAGATATCAATTTTACCAAAACCTGCTTCCTGGAGACGTCGCTCAAAACCTCAGCAGAACTTGGGGGAGGGGGCGGCTTGGCTGAGTGTTGACACGTGGCCAACTCCATGCATTAGCATTGGTGTGAGTGAATGTGCTAATGAGTCGAAGATTAATCCTACATTATTTCTGTGCCAGGCAAGCTGAAGATTTCACATGGTACCGGTACCAGAAAATGTGTGACCTGTTGTCATGGTACTGAAGCTGTCAGTGGTTGGATGGTTGTCAAACAAAGGATTTGTAAAATGAAGTATCAAAAATAGATAAGCGAGCGACAGTTCAGTTCATTGTTCTCTGGTCCTTTGCAGATCCTCGTTGCCTTAAAACATTTACATTCCAAAAGTATAGTCCACTGTGACCTGAAGCCAGAGAACGTGCTACTCTCCACAGAAACTGCCTTCCCACAGGTGAAACTATGCGACTTTGGCTTTGCGCGCATCATTGGGGAGAAGTCTTTCAGAAGATCTGTGGTTGGAACTCCAGCCTATCTTGGTAAATATACCTACTTGGTTTAGAGTCTTTTTGCAAATAAAAAAAGATTTCAAGGTTCACAGCATCCACTGAAACAACTTTAAAATTGATTCCTGCTTACCTTGTCAATTTGTTTTCTACAGCTCCAGAGGTGCTCAAGAATAAGGGGTACAATAGGTCCTTGGACATGTGGTCTGTAGGAGTAATTATTTATGTAAGGTACGAATCCACTTTCTAACTCACCAGGACATCGATATGATTTGCTGAACCTTAGATATGTCATTAGGACATCAGGAAACTAACTCACAAAGCATCCGTTAGGACATTCGGATTCATAACTCACTGGTTCCCTGTCCTTTGTGCTTTAGCCACAGGAATGGGAGATAAAACCACTCATCGTATACCGGTACTTTGCTAGGCCCACACACCGTGGCACTTCCATATAGGTGGACTTGGTACAAGTACATAACCATTAGGCCACTGATCGTCCCTACGTAACAGCTCAATACCTGTTGTGATTAAATTTTGACAAATGATTGCTTTCAGTTTGAGCGGTACATTCCCTTTCAATGAGGATGAGGAAATTGGTGATCAGATCCAGAACGCTGCCTTTATGTATCCACCGAACCCGTGGAAACATGTCTCACAAGAAGGTACGTTTTCTCAGGTGTCTATAAGACATCCAGTGCCTGTCATACTGTAGGGAGGAAGTTGGATTTCATGTTTTCATATCTAGTATTTACCTAGGTCTTTTTGAGCTCGGCTAGTGAATCCTGCGAACGAGAATGAAAACAAAAGATTTGTCAAGTTAATCTCTAAGTGTAGAGTTCTGTGGGTACGAGTAGCGTCATTTGACCTGAGAGTATACAGGGCTCGAGTATCATAGTTGTCGTGAAATTTATTCTAAACATGCTGTGATATGAAATCAGTTATAGGCTACTCATGAAGCGTGATTCTTATCAAAGTCCATGTGAATTCCTCTGGGTTCTGGGATCATATGTACATTATGTAACAAGTGAAAGCACGTGTCTTCAGAGCTTAGCCTCTGTGATAATTCATGCTGTTCATGGACATTCGATTACATATGGTGTCCACGACTGTCATGTCTGGTAAGTGTAGCTGAAGAGTATAAAAGGTTAGGGTTAGAAGCACTACAGCATTATGAAGTAAGTTCCACATGTAGGGCTAGTGTGGTGTATAGCTTGGTTACAAGTTGTTAACTGGACAAGAAATGTGGCTAATTTCTCTTCTTACTTACTTTCAGCGATTAGTCTGTTGAATTCCATTCTGGTGGTGGAAACTGGACTCCGGTTCACTGTCAACAAAGCTCGGCTTCACCCGTGGTTACAGGTCATTAGCAGAATATTGATTTGGCTGGCACGGTGTTTGAAAATGACACCCATGAAGGTTGCACGTTTTTGCACAAACGTGTTCAATTTTCTGATTGAAATGCTAAGGGTTTAGGAACTCTGGCTATTGCAGTTCGAGGTACATATTGGGTATGATGGACTCTCCAAATGTTGTAGACAACCGGTAATACTTCTTGAACGTGAAGCCTGATGGTGGCCGGCTGGTGAGGTCTACATACTGTACATGTACTTCATATTTTCCAATGCTTGGGTGTCATTTCCAAACACAGTGATTGATGCACTTGTTACACGATGACTATGCATGATTGAACAGAAACAAGATGCCCGACCACTGCTTTATTAACCCTGCATCATATTTACAGTGTGACAATTAACATTACCACATGCTAGATCTAATTTCAAGCCGGTGTTATTGGTGATTTAACGATGATCATGACTCTGAAAAAGAACTTGCTGTGCATGCTGCAGTCGTTCGTGGCCAAGATGTTCTAATTTGGGGACACATCAGATCAAACCTCGAATATTCTCGCTGTAAAGTTACAGTTTTGAAAGTCACTCTTGCGTCTTGGATGACTTACAGAAACCGAAGGAAATGTTAGGAAATTTTCAGGGGCATAAGCTAACTTCAGTTGTGATTCTCACCCATGCATGTGTTCGAATGAAGAGGGTCAATCTAAGACCCACCACGCCTTATTGAGGATGCACCTGCTTGACTTGGAAGCTTACAGCCTCGTTGAACTAACAAACACTAAAAAAAGATGACATACAGAACGTCATGCTCTAGCTTCCCTGAAAAGTTGAATCCGCACTATGTTGCTGCATGTCTATCATTATTAACATCTTAATCTGTCGTAGGTACATACATCATGGACTCGACTCGTCAGTGTTTACGTGGAAGATGTCTGCTCTAACATGGTCTTCATGAAGGATGTCTGCTGTCAACTTCTCTAGCTGTTAGCAGGATATAGATACAGATAGGAACCCTGTCTTCTCTGGTTTAGTTCTCCTGTATAAACCTCCCAAGATGCAGAGTTAAACCAGTCACATTTTGGCCGCCTGCTGACAGCTATGGAAGTATGGATGACTGTTCTAACAATGGATTGTCTTTTTTGTTTACATGTACTATTTGCTGGACGTCTGCTGGACTTGAATGTCTGTTGTGTAATGACGTCTGCTATTCAATTGATTGAATGTCCGTATGGTCTCTCTGTTCTCTATTTGCAGCCATCGACATTATTAATAATTTGCTACAAGTGAAAATGAGAAAACGATACACATGTGACAAATCCCTGAGCCACGTGTGGTTACAGGTCAGGACACGTCTGACATCGGTGATATCTAGTGTAGATATGTGTTGCTTATTTCAGTTTTCTAAATCTTGGGTGCAGAAAATCCACAAAAGGACTGAGATTAAAGGGAAAATCATCCACACTGCAATTCTAGATTATTTTTTCCTCGTCAGTAGCACAACACCCAAGAGTTAGACATGCTTTTTGCGTCATAAAAGTTAAGATAGTTTTTGTTTCTGCTGTGCATTAAACAGCTTTATTTGTGTGCAGCTATTGTGCATTTTTTCCCTCGGATATTTTGTCAAGGGCAGTTGCAGGGGTTGACTTGGAAGTTAAATTGGAGTATACGCATACTGATCTCAATGATTGGCCATTTGTTGAAGTAGTCCAGCAGTGCCGGTGCCAGAAGTGACTGGAGGTGCTTCCTAGTCACGATGCTGTCAAGCCAAAATCCTGCCAGTTTAAATAAAATATCTATGACACATCAAGCATGAGTTGGACACATTTCTCACTAGATACCAGTTTTACCATTTCACTCATTATTGTCCTTCATCCCTCCAAAGCCATGTATCCCATTCTCCAGATTCCGGTGGTGGGTGTCTCATCAGCTCTGACTACCAATATCGAGCTGATCGCAAATTCTTTGAATTTATGTTGACCTATCTCTGAATTATTCGGTCACTGTCCCCGTATTGTCTATGTATCTTATGATGTCTTGATCATATTATAAGCGGTCGAGGATATTTGATTTCCATTCGACTATTCTGTTGTCGTACTCAAAAATGAAGTCACTTCGTAACTTTGGTAAAACGATATGAAAATTACTAACCCAGAAAGGTATGTCAACATAATGTCATTTGCTGCATTTCCTGTGTTGTGTCATTGTCATTGCCTGTAAATGTACTACGTCGTCTGCCTGGTTGTGCGAGAGTGTGATCTTTTAGTGGGTACCGGTACATGTACGTACGGTGCATGTACATTTAATCCATTACAAAATGCACAGGACCAAATACATACATGGACACATGCCGTTTGCTTCAATCTTTGATCAGCTAAATTTCTATCTTTGGTGTTGGTATTCTATTTTTTCACCTTTTAAGTGTTTTTATCACTTATTTCTGTTGCACGCCTCTTCACAAAGTCATCCAAAATCTGTCCATACTGACATCATTCTTAAGAACGAGGTTTGCATGATTCATTAAACGTAACCGCTGTTTGTCCCTTCTTTACATTGTTCATTTCCTGATGCTTTGATAGACAAATCCCAAATTGACGAAAACGAGAAAGATCTGCGCACTTCTGCCGAAATGGCAAACAGAACCTTGGTCTGGCACTGAATGACGTGATGCAGAGAACCCCACAACCATGTGACGACAGTGAGTTCGACTACGTTGTGTCAGAGTCGACCATTGCTGAATCATGGATTGCGTCATGTTATTCAGTTTCAGACCGAGGTTCTGTTTACAATTTCGACGGAAGTGCGCAGATCTTGGAATTTGGAATTTGTCTATAGTTAATCCCATCGAATGAATGTCTGTTGTATACGATATCAATTCAAATAATATGACGATGACTGATCTGCATGCATGTATGCCTCATCTCATAGTACATCAATCCACGCACGATATACATGTCGTTGTCATGTTTTCACTGCTTACATCGTATAACATTTGTAGCATGCAGTTTCTCCTTCGCTTCTCATGCAAGCAAGTTAAGAGGTCGTATGGTGCATGTATCCAAATTTGACAACCTTGGCATTGAGTGCCCTTATAGTGGTCGCAATACACTTGGGAAAACTCCCAGTTACGAGCCCTTTCTGGCCACCTGTTGTGATCTGGAATTTCAGCATGCCTCTGTGTACTGAGAAGTTAAGTTCGTCCTTCAAAAACAAGTTGTGTTTTCATTGTTGATATCACATGCCACATATCCAATACATCCAAGACCATTAGTGTTGTCTGCCAAAAGAGCAGTGAAGGTCTATCATGTCATAATATCAGTCTGTTTCATTTTCAGGACTTTCAAACATGGTGCGATCTACGAAAACTCGAGTCGGCCGTCGGTGAGAGGTATCTGACCCACGAGTCTGACGACGCACGCTGGGAGGAATACCGCAAGGAGAACAATCTATCAACATGGGAATATGTTGGCCACAAAGGTGCTGATTTTCTACGACCTGATGTCACGTGATTGTTGGTGATGTCTCACTCCGTGTCTTCCAGTTCCTATCAGATGGTGTTGTACGTGCACCCACTGTATACCCTTGTTGTATCAACAGGTTGTCCCATAACTTTCAGCTATCCTTTGTCTCTTCAGCCAGCAGTTCTCGTGTACCTCTCCCAACTGTACACAACTTGGCAGCATAGTTTCACCGACTCTATCCTCTAGTATTCTCATGGCGACTTCTGCCCCTCAAAGACAGCTACAAGATCTGAAAATAGAGATGCTACAGGTGTAGAGAATTTAGCATTCTGAAACTTAACAATATTGCAGTGTAACAACATTACTGTGAGTTATTATTAAAAACTGCAGTTAGGTCCCTAGGCCTACAAGTTCTGAGTTGGGTCTGATTTCTTGCCAACCACTGGTGATCAGTTTTTCAAAACACCCTCAGTGCCATTTTGATTTATCTCTGAAGTGGCTTTAACTGCAATGGACTTAACAGATGGAGATAAGCCAAGATGGCACTAGTGTCACATTTGTGAGCAACACTATTTTGAACGTACTCGTTGCCACCAAATATTGGTACCACCACTTGCATGTGTTCAGAAGGGTCTTTATGTGATCGCATCTGTGTGAAGAAATTCTGCCATTTTCCCCTAACATTAGAGAGAAACTTGTTTTCCTGTTGTCCATGTTTCATCTGTTTTGTGCTCTGCTGGTGTACACTGTTGTGGCCTCCCTTGAAAAGCGGTCAAATATCCAGTGCTGTTTGGGGTCCAATGTCATCCCTGTCGGTTAAAGTCCTCTCTGTCTGTCTGTCTGTTCGGTATCCCATTCCCATCGGTATTGTATGACCTCACAATGTCTGGTTTTGTATGGTTCAACCCTATCATCCCAAGTTGTTTTCATCGTTCATCCAACTTACTGACTGTTCTGTATAACATCCATTTTGCCTGGATGGACTTAAGGAAATCGACCCATCATGTGTCAGTCAAGATGTCATTTATATCCCAGATTCAGCTTTTTTCATGGGGTGTTGTTGAAAAAATTGATTCAAAATTATGAAATATAACTCTCCGTTCACCTTCTACCTGTAACTAATGCAAGAGTTCATTGTTTTTGCAGACGTGCCCTGCACTTCAAGTCATTCAGCAACCCTGAGCCCATATTCCCACTGCTGGGGCATTCCAGATTAAGGGATTGTGAAATCCCTGTAATTTGTAAACGATGGTTGACTGAATGTACATGTAGTCCTGTGTAGTATGACATTAGCACCTATTTGTTTGGACTAGGAAATCATATTCCGGTTCTCAAGACTTCTGTCCGTTCTTGATGACGTATTTCTAACATGGCTCCCCCCGCAGGCAGTGCCGGCACCGTGTTCGTTAGTAGTATGGTTCTATTCTAAAACCTTGACCATATACCGGTACCGGTATTCTTTTGGAAATGGAGCCAGCCAAAAAAGATTGGGAAGAAACTGAATGATCGTTTTGGCCGCTTGTGTCATGGGTTCATTGTGAACACACTATGTTACCACAACATTTTTTAAAGATTAGGGATGCCTGCATCCTGGCACAGGACACTAACACTTCAGAGGGACTATATCACAATGTTGTAAGAACAATACTGTACCCAGCCTGTCAGACTGAATTTGAAAAGTACATGTACATTGGCAAACTTCTAATACCCTGTAATGTGTGCCAGTGATATAGTTCACGTCAGTTCTGTGGTAACTACATTCATATACCAGTACATCTAAAGTATAGTGTAGAATAGAATTGCTGTCCAATGCAGTTATGTGTTGGGGAAATTGTAGATACAATATTTGTTTATTTAATTCTCAATTTAGTTATATTTACCATGCATTGTGAGTCCCTCAGCTGTTAACTTTACTTCTATACTATATTCTTCAGTCAAATTAAATTGCCCTGTTCATAATCCAAAACATTTTGTTGTGGTCAAGGTAACAGGATTGGGTGTGGGTTAAATGTGTCATCTTGCGCTATTTTTGTTTTCCTTTTGTGACTTCAGTCAGTCGGTACTGGATAATGTGTTTTGCTGATGTTCTAGTTGGCACCGATTATTACCCAATGGCGGGGTGATTTGTCGCGTTGTTGAAGAGTTATAACATGGGACTTTTATGTAAATGTAAGGATACTACCGTAGTCAGATGTAGTCATTGGCATTCCATTACTTGTTCTTCTGATGCATTGACACTGTACATACACGTGTAGATCTCAATGGTACTGTCCAGGCAGATTCGGTCCACACTCGTCCCCAGTATTCAGTTCGAATACATGTAGGTGGGTAACGTAGTGGGTAGCAGTTTGAAACTGTGGGGGTGAGAACAGGTTAGATTGGGTCAAACCAAGACATCACTGCCTGTCATTTCACGTAGACTGTGGATTTGATTCCAAGTTGTGGTCCATTGTATTGAAGGCTTCGACTTTACAAGACAGGATACAGTTTCTTCTTGCATTTGGTCAAAATCCCCGAACTCAGTCTCTGATGAAAATAGTTCTGTATATATTTGGCTCGGACTGGTTACCCCTATGGAGAGTAGACTTCATGGCTACAGCAACCCAGGCACAAAAGTGCAGTTTGTGTCTGGTAATAAGCATAAAAGGCCATCTCCATGTGAATATAATTTCTGTTATATATATAAATATAGGCATAGATATTGATGTACATTTAGAGGTGATACCCTGTTCTTCGATTATCAGATTTTATATGTTGAAGTTTTGGATCTCTGACTTAAATGTAGCACTTTGAGTCGCATTTTGTTTCTTGCAGAAAATGTCTATTGTCCACATGTCCGTGTCGAATCACTCACTCTGCCAAGATCTGATGCCGTTACTTGTGATTTCAATAGCAATTCACAACTGACCGTGTCTTGAAGGCACAGGAAGAATTTGCTATTGACGTTCTGTGTTCTTGGGGTTCGTTACAGTTCCTGCATGTCTGACATGCGGACCACTATTCGCTACGGCACTTACTTGAATATATCCCAGGGACTGAGGGGCTTTCTCAAAGCTTGTCTTTTTGCGTAGCTCTTCTGTGGTACATGCATGAAGCCATGTCTTTTCGTAATGCTATCTGGCTGACGTTTCTCTGAAAATTAGAGATAAACTAAGAGGTTCCACATGGACTATCTCAAAAGGCACGCGATGCTAAAAAAGACCTTAGATTCCTTTCCCTCAGCCATTAAAAGATGTCGTTAAAAAGTACGTGTTCAATTCTTTCTTTGATGTCAAGCATGCATCCTTAAACGGTGCAATTTTAGCATCTCGTGACTTTTGAGGTGGCCCCTTATCATTCCTAAAAGATTAATACTTTGTATATTTTGTGATCTATTATTGCAACTTTCTTTCATTTTGATCTGGGCACTCTCAGGAATCTGGACTTCATTTGAAATCTGCAGCTTTTCCCCTGCAAAAAGACCAGATTCCTCTGTCTTTTTTTCATTTGTTTATCTTTGCACATCACCAATGTTAACTCGACTTCTCTCTCTAATGTTCATGTACACATTTCTTTGTACATTGTCAACGTTTTTGCACTTCTAATAAACTGTTTATTGATTATTTCAGTCTCTGCTTCCTCCTTTTCCCTCCTCCACCGTCGAAACTTCTCCCAAGAGGGCAGCACTGAACTTAAACCTCCTATTATTGTCCGCAATCGAAGTGGTAGTTTGACATAGACACCAATGGTATCATATTTCTCATTTTTTGCTTTGAATGGCACTGTGTACAATCTGCGCTGTGTTTTACACTCTCGATGTGCATGATATTAGATATTCAAGTTCACTTTTTCTGTCCCAAGGTCAGGACAACCTTGTTAATCAAAAGCTGCATCACAATATCAAATGGGGTCCCAATGTGATGCACTATGTGTTGTAGTGCGCTGTTCATTTGGTGAAGTGCACTTCTACCAACTTCATGCTATCTTGGCACTTCTTTTGGTGCATGACTCCGTCAGTCACCGTGTTACTAGTAACCTTTCACTGGAACACTGAACTTGGACGAGTGCGAAATCAGGAAATAGTAGCAGTGCAATGCGTTCTCTCTAAAAACATGTTTTGGTGATTATATGACAGCAGAATGCAGGGCTCTTCAACAGGAAAGTCACTTTTTTCTCCCCTTCCCACAACATAACGTCACTTTCTCGAGTTACTGCACTTTTTTGTTCACTTTTCAATTATTACTTAACTAATGATTGGGGCCCAATTAGCAAATACACCATAACAGAACACGAACTGTGATTCAAATTGCCACAGAGAATGCGTACCATCAGTGCGTACTCTACTCATCAATTTGTATCAAACACTCATCATGAACAACTCAAGGATAAACTCTAGAATAGTCCAAGCTTACCTATGTCACTCTTGGTCAAACTTCTTGCAATGTCAAATGTTGTCCCAGTCTACGCTATGCGTGCATACTCGACATTTACATGTACATGCAGTATATTCTACAGCATGCTGTAGTGTGGTATTATTTTGTAAGTTGTGTGCAGTTGGCTGAAATAGACTGATGCACACTTGTTCTAAGGAGTAGCGGCCAACTGGGGACCTCATAGTTTGAAGTCGCCACCTGCCAACCGGGGACCTCATAGTCTGAAGTCGCCATCTGCCAACCAGGGACCTCATAGTCTGAAGTCTCCATGAGTAGCTGCCAACCGGGGACCTCATTGTCTTATGTCTTCACGAGCAGCTGCCAACCGGGGACCTCATAGTCTGAAGTCTCCGTGAGTAGCTGCCACCCGGGGACCTCATAGTCTGAAGTCTCCTTGAGAAGCTCCATGATTTTCAAGCACCTGCCACCACTGTCTTCGATAACTTGACCTAAATGAGGAGAATTTGGAGAACACATAGTATCGAGTATGAGATGACATACCTACAGGAGAGTCGGGAGTTACACTGTACCACACTCTTGACTATAATTATCCTGGTATGTCGTGCACCGAGTGTATGTGGTGTAGGCCTACAGGAAGTGCACTATTTGACAATCATCTGAGGAAATGGATGACTTGTGATCCCGCAGATGGTTGTCCATTGGACAAGTTCAGAAAAATACTGTAAGTATCAGTTTGGTTTACTCAAGAGGGATTGAAGATGAAAACTCCAAGATGACAGGATGATGAAGTTATCCCCTTAGCTCCATGAGAGACCATCACTCCAAATACATGATGTCCCAGCATGTTTGTTCTTTCAGATACATGAGAGCTCATGCTTGACAAGATAGTTTGACCTCATTGTCCTGGATTTTGAGGCCCAAGTCGGCGCATTGTTGAGTTGAATAGTCAGCAATGAAGAAAGGATCAACATTTGAATATCCACAGATGGCGGCACACGTGGAGATGCTTTGGAAAGATGGCGGTGAAGTGGAAAGATGGCGGTGAAGTGGCACATGATTCTCAGTACTGTAAACATGAAATGACGGAGATATGGCACTGTAAAGATGAAGAAGAAATGGAAAGGTGAAGCCAACTGAAAATATGGAAAAGTTGGCTTGGTGCTGTAAACAGAAAGAACATACACATGTTTAGTACAGCAATTGTATATTGTATTATAAGATGTAGGTGGCATGCAGCCAGACAATGTGAAGAAACTGGTGTACTGTCCATGAGTATATCGTACGTTTCTAACAGAAGGTTCTGACCATGTCTTCAGTGTAACATAACAAATTTCTGCAGAGAGGAGTAGCACTGTTTTGTTAAGATGTACATAATATGTTGGAAATGGTTCAAATAGTTTATAGATGTGCATGTAAAATATGATCTTGGTCATGACTGTTAGGTTTTTTACCATTTTTCATTAGACTAGATAGATTGCGAGAAGTGAAACATGTAAGGAGAAGATGACTCGTGTTTCTTGACCTGGAGAGGTAGTAGCAAAGGGAAATTATGTGCATCCACTGTATTCATAAGACAGCTTCATATTGAACAAGTTTCTCCTTGTCCAAGTTCATGGTTCCCACGACAGGAAAGAGGGAATGCCTGCAGACAGATACATTACTAAAACAGGAATCTGCTATGTTTCGATGCCTGGTTCACACAACCGGCATTTCAATGTCAATCAGCGACAAGGACACTTATTGTTTGACGAATACACTTCAAATGTCTTGACACAATAATACATTGTGAGTGGTGTTGACAAATGTATGTTACCGTAGATCATTGGTTAGAACTTTGGATTGGATTCTGCCGTTTCCTTAATCTTGAATTGGTATTAAAGTCCTGTGGAATAAATATCTCTAGTGAAATAACTACATTCTTTAGATTACATTGTAGTTCCCTTATTTCACCAGTTGTCGTTCATGTCCAATCCCACCCTGAGACTCGGCCACACCAAGACATACATGAAGCACTGTGGTCAGTTTCCTCATTATCCCAGTAGGCATGTTCATGGCCCGAGTCTTCCAGTATGAGCAATTCTCACTCCTGCAGTTAACGAAGTCTCAAGGACACTATGTTCAGGCAAGTACAGACCTTCACTAAACTGCTGATAGCCACAGTAATGGAAAGACTGTCACTGTCGACACAATTTCACGTCTTCACCTACTTTGAATACCTTTCACTCCATCTTGATCTATGATGTATTGACATTGAGACTGGGGAAGATGTGGAGCAAAGCCAACCTCGAGGATACGAACCGTTGAATCAAATGTCTGTACAGCCTCCCCAAGTTCATTTTTCCTTGACAGTGTGACTGTCTGATGAGATTTCGACACGAGAAGGCGGGTTGTGACTTGATTTGACCATGATAGGCCGAGAGCTGGTATCGACTTCTTGTTCCGTGAATCCCCCTTTCCGACAACATCAGTCACCTGAAGAAAGAGATGCCTGTTAGACAATACTTGATCTGGTTAAAGAGCTGGACAGATCATGGCACGCAAGGTTGGTCATTTACCGTACTTTGGGTGGGTACTCGGCATAGTTGATCAGGCCCACAAGAGAGTGTGACAAGTGAATGCTAGGCTCCATATGCTGATGACCCTCCCGAGGTGGCAACCAACACGTACCTGATTGACACAGACCACAGGTATACCATGTTGCTCACTTAATTCCCTTAATTTAGCACCAAAAGCGGCGAGATCTTTAGCTCGCTTGACTGCTTCTCCCATGTTATATTCACAGCGGAATAAGGCAGCCATTGAATCGACGACGACCAACTTGACGAGACCCCTGGTGAGAAGCATTGGAATTCTCTTTGTGATGCAGTATGTCAGGTCATCCTGGAACAATGAGAGGTTGAAAGGAACAGATATCTGTAAAATCCTCTTCACGCTGGTGATTCAAACGTAAAATCTTTTTTTCGTACGCGATTTTTACCCAAGCATAACTAATCGTGTTGACTATTTTTGCAGTTGTTTAGGCAAATAGAAGGGGGTGACAGCTTATTAGGTAATCACCCGTCACCCCTTCCATTTACCAGATGAACTGCGAATGCGACGAGCACCATTAGTTATGCGTCAACGACTTCGCGTACGAATAAAATAATTTTGTGTTTGAATCACCAGCGTGCTCTTGCTTACATGTACAATGTATGTGGTAGGTGAAGTCAAGTACCGGGTATTGGATTGGACTTGCTAAAGGTGTCACAACAGAACTGAATCGAAAAAGACAAATGGAGAAGGTTGAGAGCACAACACCAACAGCTGCAATCACGAAGTAACAGGAAATGTGTACCGGTACCCTACTCAAACAACTTTATGTTCTGTTGTAGAGGCAATACACACCATGAACTGACCTTTTCTGAGGCATGCTCAATAAAGATCTTGTCTCCTGGCTTCAGATCTTTGGCGTCTGGATGTGTCTTGTACTTCTGCATGAAGGCCTGGGTCATTTGATGAAGCCTCTTATTGGGAAACACGTCTTCAGTACAAATATATACAGCCCCTAGAAGAAACACACACTTTAGAAAAGTGACTCGTGACAATAAACATCATGGAAAAAATTGCTGGATCCGGGCCGGTGGCATATGAGCTTTGAGGTAGTTTTGGTTTTGTGGTGACAGGGAGCACGGGAACACCTGCTATGGACAGTGGTGTGGAGAGGAGAGACACCAGGCATTTAAGACGAGGGCTTATTCACCCATCAAGCGCACTCTAGATACAACTGCTTACCTCCATTCAGACCACCCAATCGAACTGGAAGTTGAACGGTCAGGCAAAGTTGTAAACAGATCTGTGTCTTGCCACTACCACTTTCTCCCGCTATTTCGGTGATACCTTGGGAAGGAATTCCACCTGAAATGCACAAAGCATGCAAACTGAATTTGTAGTTCTACTACGTGTATGAAGCAGTTATGGCT
>NMRB01000647.1:188660-200303 GCA_002633025.1 Notospermus geniculatus
AATCTTGAATTGGTATTAAAGTCCTGTGGAATAAATATCTCTAGTGAAATAACTACATTCTTTAGATTACATTGTAGTTCCCTTATTTCACCAGTTGTCTTTCATGTCCAATCCCACCCTGAGACTCGGCCACACCAAGACATACATGAAGCACTGTGGTCAGTTTCCTCATTATCCCAGTAGGCATGTTCATGGCCCGAGTCTTCCAGTATGAGCAATTCTCACTCCTGCAGTTAACGAAGTCTCAAGGACACTATGTTCAGGCAAGTACAGACCTTCACTAAACTGCTGATAGCCACAGTAATGGAAAGACTGTCACTGTCGACACAATTTCACGTCTTCACCTACTTTGAATACCTTTCACTCCATCTTGATCTATGATGTATTGACATTGAGACTGGGGAAGATGTGGAGCAAAGCCAACCTCGAGGATACGAACCGTTGAATCAAATGTCTGTACAGCCTCCCCAAGTTCATTTTTCCTTGACAGTGTGACTGTCTGATGAGATTTCGACACGAGAAGGCGGGTTGTGACTTGATTTGACCATGATAGGCCGAGAGCTGGTATCGACTTCTTGTTCCGTGAATCCCCCTTTCCGACAACATCAGTCACCTGAAGAAAGAGATGCCTGTTAGACAATACTTGATCTGGTTAAAGAGCTGGACAGATCATGGCACGCAAGGTTGGTCATTTACCGTACTTTGGGTGGGTACTCGGCATAGTTGATCAGGCCCACAAGAGAGTGTGACAAGTGAATGCTAGGCTCCATATGCTGATGACCCTCCCGAGGTGGCAACCAACACGTACCTGATTGACACAGACCACAGGTATACCATGTTGCTCACTTAATTCCCTTAATTTAGCACCAAAAGCGGCGAGATCTTTAGCTCGCTTGACTGCTTCTCCCATGTTATATTCACAGCGGAATAAGGCAGCCATTGAATCGACGACGACCAACTTGACGAGACCCCTGGTGAGAAGCATTGGAATTCTCTTTGTGATGCAGTATGTCAGGTCATCCTGGAACAGTGAGAGGTTGAAAGGAACAGATATCTGTAAAATCCTCTTGCTTACAATGTTTGTGGTAGGTGAGATCAAGTATTGGATGACTGAATCGAAAAAGACAAATGGAGAAGGTTGAGAATGCGAGCACAACAGAAACTGTTGCTGTTGTGCTCCCACATTTCCAAATGTGGACTCGAAACAACTTGGATGTTCCATTTTTGCGGCAATATACCCCATGAACTGACCTTTTCTGAGGCATGCTCAATAAAGATCTTGTCTCCTGGCTTCAGATCTTTGGCGTCTGGATGTGTCTTGTACTTCTGCATGAAGGCCTGGGTCATTTGATGAAGCCTCTTATTGGGAAATACATCTTCAGTACAGATATATACAGCCCCTAAAAGGAACAGTGAGTTTAGAAAAGCGACTCGTGACTGACTACAAACATCTTGGACAAAATTGCTGGATCCGGGCCGGTGGCATATTATGAGCTATGAGGTAGTTTTGGTGTTGTGGTGACAGGGAGCACGGGAACACCTGCTATGGACAATGGTGTGGAGAGGAGAGACACCAGGCATTTAAGATGAGGGCTTATTCACCCATCAAGCGCACTCAGATAAAGCTGCTTACCTCCATTCAGACCACCCAATCGAACTGGAAGTTGAACGGTCAGGCAAAGTTGTAAACAGATCTGTGTCTTGCCACTACCACTTTCTCCCGCTATTTCTGTGATACCTTGGGAAGGAATTCCACCTGAAATGCACAAAGCATGCAAACTGAAATTGTAGTTCTACTACGTGTATGAAGCAGTTATGGCTTCAGAAAATCAAATTTGAGGAATATAGGCCTACCTCTAATCAGGGTGCCAAGATAACATTATGCAAATTAGAAACAAATCATCAAGACAATTTGGTACCAAATTTTCCACATTTTTTTTCAACCAACAGAACAAGAATGTCAAGGTCCTGATCCCTGACTTCATCCGATTCTCAGCCACTATGATTACATGTATCTTTCTGGCTTCAGCCTACCATGTAAGAATTCATCCAGCATGTCACACCCTGAAGTTATTTGATGAAACTTCTGCATCCGAGGGGCATCTCCCTTGAGAAGGTCAAAAGCTGGAAAGAATAATATGAAAGTCCATTCACGTATTAAGTTCTTATCCACAGGCCAATGAAACTTTTCAATATTATTTCATTCAAAGAAGAAATCATTCTCTGTTACATATTTGGCCCACCTGTTACTGTTGGCACTTGTTTCATCACCACAGCAGCAACTGCCTTTTGGAGTATTGCCACATCACTGGCAGAGAGTTGAGTTGCTCTTGAAATATCAGGCCCCGACAGACTCAGGATGCTTCCATAATCTTCGAGTTTAGCTGAAATTAGAGAGACATGTTGTGACATGATACCGACTGTCTTGGTGTAGGCCTTGATGTAGGCCTAGGCACTAGGCTTAGGTAGGCCTAGGCCTAGATGCCTGCCCCTGGGGGGCCTCTGCTCAGCTCATGATAGGGCCTATCGTGACAATGCATGGCCTGATGACCATGATGACATGCAGATGGCGCATCATGCCAATGGCAATGCCATGGCTGGCCATGATAGGCCGATTGGCCTAGCCCAGGCTAGGCCTAGGCTATAGGCTAGCCGCTAGGCCTATGGCAGGCATGTATTGTAGGCCTACATGTAGGCTATGACGTATACGTACATGCACCGGTAGGCCTCTAAGGTATGCATGCATCATCATCAGAAGGAATCTGATTCTGACATGTCTGATGATGTTGACCATGCTGACTCATCACCTGACCATCACCTCGTTCAAGTGCTTTCAGAATGCGTGGATTGATATCTAAAGCATTCATCATCCTGATTATCTCATCATAAGATACTGGAATTCATCTTGCAGTCACTGGCAGTGTACATGGTGTACGACGGCCGATATCAAAATCGCACACTGGCATGTCATGCACATGACATGTCGTGCATGTCGTGCATTTGACGCACACATCATGCATGTCATGCGCACATGCATTTGACCATGTTGATTTTCCCGCCACCTACCACCAGTGGCCACACCTGGGTGAAGGTAAAAGAAGGCTCCATCAAATTCTCAAACTGAAATAGACCTGCGCCTATAGGCCTATTCACCTAGGCCTATTCTATCTTTAAATAACTATACGGGACATACTTAGACGCATTTCCTTCCAAAACATTTCAGAAGTCCGCCTATTACCACTATTACCACATTTTTTACCACAAAACTAACCATATGCCAGTTACCGTATTGACGTTTTAGTTGTTCTTTTAGCATTAGCCGACCTCTGACCTTATTTGCATACGGAATTTGCCGCAAATTACCGAACGTCTCCGAATGATTTGGTACCATATAGATTTCATGATTTCTGATTCTGATATGCAAATTAGGTGAATCCAGCAATTCATTCGCAGACAGCGAAAAATAGGCGATTCGTACTTAATTTATTTACTTAATTTACTTGCATAGAGTCTATCTTGTTACTCAAAATACATTTTGTTGTAGTTTATGATTTTCCATCTACTAACCATCATGAAATTCATTCTGCCTTCAAATGTGTACTTTTACACTAGGCCTAGTTCTATATTCTGTACGTCGCACCACACTGGACCGACACTGCACTGCTGCCTGAGCACACAACTACCAGTCAATGGTTGACAAGTTGGCAAAAACACATTCGTTCATTTTAATTCTCAGCTACCATGACTTTATGTTTCATAATCTGATGAAGATCTTGACATAATCCGATAATGTCTTGCCAGCTGAATACCGTGGCCAAATTCCAGGACATTTCGTCGATTAGAAGTTACCTTTTTCCTGGTCTGAATGATGATGTCACTCCCAGTTCTGGATCTTCATCATCAGCAGGTGAGGTGGGGGTGCGTGCAAAACAACATGCATATGCAGTGCATGTTTGATGCCTAGGCATGCTACATGTATGGCATAGGGAAGGCCTAGGCCTACGCATGTCGACCGTAATATAAACTAAGCCTACGCGCCAAGTAGAAGTGGAATAAAGAAGGCCTGGCCTGGCCATGCTAGCTTAGCTACCTGCCCTTTCTTTCTTCAAAATAGGCCCTATAGGGGGCCTACCGGTACCGGTATACATCATCTGTCATTTCATGCATTTAGCCTACGGTAGCCTAACGTAGCGGCCTAAGTGAGTAAGTCATGTTCTGAACTTTGACAACATCGTGATCTGAATCTGCAGGCCTTGTCTTTTAAGGCATGCTAAAAAGTGCATGCGCCTCGCAAACAATAGAAATTCTATTCTATTGTTTGCGAGGCGCATGCACTTTTCAGCACGCCTTAAAAGACAAGGCCTGAATCTACATTGTAGTAGACTCATGGACTAGCCTCCCCAGGCCTATGCGATGCCTACCAGCCTTCCACTTCCATGGATGATATTCTTAGGGTAGGCCTGCCGTAGACCTAGGCTAGCCTAGATCTAAAAAGACAGCGGACCGTCCTTGTATTGTAGAAGAAGAACATGACCAGCATTTGTACATTTTATTTTTAGGTGCTGATGGATGGGATGAACTGGAATGGGGATGGAAGGTTGATGAGGAGGAGGAGTCTGCAGAAAATCAGGAAAACCAGGATTCAAGAAATGATGACGTGAAATCATGGCTTCAGAGGTGTATCATATCTGTCTCGCCTACCCTTGACCACATAGCCCTTGCTGTTGAGGAGAAAATTGTTATCTTGAACCGTAAGTTGTTCCCATGACTAGCCTGTGTGGGATTTATGAGTGGTGAACATTGTGACATTTCATAGGCAAATTGTTGGCTTCCTGCTGCAGTTAAGAATGAAGAACTTGCTTGTTGGTAGAGATGGTGATAAAACTAGTGGTGTATAACTGCATGGTATTCTGAACATTACAGAAAAATGGGATGCACATGCAAGAGGAGAGGTGCAGTCGAAATTCACAGTTTCTATGCAAGGGTCACTGAAGCAGGATGATGGGTAAGCTTGTAATTCTGAGAAAGAAACATGACCTCATTGGTTGCAGTGACATTAGCGTTTGGTCCATGCTGTAGGAAGTTTTGATAACTTTGTTCATTAAGCTACAGACAAAAGTTTAATTTGCATGTGGTGGTCACTCATCCTCTAATCTATAATTCTTCATTCCAGGGGTATCATAACATCAGTGATGTGTCTTCCATTGTATTCCCAGAAAAGGTATGTTAGTGAAGCTCATCAAGCATGTCAAGTGGCATTCTTCAATAGTTTAGCCTATATTATAGCATGTTTAGTTCCATTTTAGTTGCATTTTCATTCTGATTGTTACTAGGGTGTTGGGTGACATAATCCTTCTAAACTTCTTCATGAACCTTCTAACAGTTCACCATCCAGTTACTTGACTGTTTCATATTTCACTTAAACTTTCCTTCTTCATATTTTGAGGACACTAACTGCATCAAAAACTACCGGTAACTGAAACTATGGCCCGTATTCTAGAAGCCTCCTTAGCTCAAAGGTCCACTTTAATCTTTTGTATTCTGCTCTGCAAACAATAGCTAAAGGTAAACCTTAGACTTAAGGAAGCTTCTAGAATACGACCCAATGAGGCGAAGAGATGTGTATGTTATACACAATTTGAGAATACCTAATGTAGTTCTCAGCCAGAATTAGGAGATACTTAGGGATTGTTACTTAACTAGCACATAGTTTGCATGCCTCACAGCTACTGGGTTTAGTAAATAGGCCCTTGCCTTCATTACATCTGAGAGAGTTTTGGAGCATTTCCCTGCTTGGGTTTTTGCTCCATTGTAGCACAGATTACTTTAGACTAGCCCTAGCCCTAAGTTAGCTTTTCCACTTCATGCAACCATGCCACCGTTTCCTATGATGGCTGGAGTTTTCCATCTTTCAGAAGCTCCCATGGCGGGCCTGATTGGACATGCATCATCGTTGGCTTTTCAACTGGTTATGTCCGAATGTATACAGAGGTGAGTATTGTGGAAATCAAAAGCATTTCCCTCTTGTCATTGCATACTGTAGTTTTGAATTCATAACATGATTCTCTGTGCAATAACTAAGAAATCATTATCTTTTAGAGTGGTGCTCTGTTGATATCTCAACTTCTCCATGAGGAACCTGTACTGAAAGTTAAATGCAAAACCTATGCACCCCCTCGTTACATGGGTGACTCGGAAACAGTAAGTAGCACTTCAAGATCCTACAATCCTATGACTGTGGTATTTGTTAAATGACAGATTGCTGGCAAGTCACCCAACTCGGACCTGGTACTCTCATACATATCAAACATGCTCCATAATCGATCCATAACTGACAGCTTATGCTGGAGGAGTCAGATGAGAGATTTCCCTTCTTCAGGTTGAAGAGCTTACCATACTCTATCCGAAGGCATTGGTCTGTATTGATGGATTCAGTTTCTTCCAAACTATCAGAGCCTGTAGGAACCAGGTGGCAAAAGGTATCGTCATTAACCTTAGTTCTAATTACCATTCATGTTATATCTCACTAGGCCAGACTTTTTTTATTCCTTGTTTCTCGAGTTTTTTTAATGAGAAATATTTGAGGAGGGCGGAAAAAAATTAAAAAATAAATTTTATTTTTAGTAGTTTTTCACATTTCTCGGCAATTCCAATGGCAATGCTTAAATCGGAGGAAAGAAAAAAAATAAATTTTTATATGAATGTGACCATGATAATGATATATTGCAACCTGCTGAAGTGATGTTTAAGAGGCAATCATGCATGGACAAGGTTTGTAGCGGATAAGGCATAAATTCCTGGTTCCTCAAAGATGAGACTAGGCCCGAATTTTAGAAATAAAGTAAATATCTCTTTACAAAAACGACCAACACGGGCAAGCTTTTTATGTCATTGGAAAGGAAATGTCACGGGGAATCCAACCAAACAGTTTTTGAGGTGATTTCTTTCCATCCTAGAGAAATAAAACCAGAAGTTCGGGACGTCGTAGAAGTGAAAGCTATCCTCAAGTCGGTCAGGATCGTCTGCTAACCCGCCTGTGCGCACGAGGGTCGGGAAGAGACGCTTGCGAAAAGGCACTTTCGGGCCGGGATGTTCTAGTCGGCGTTCGGGAAAAAAATAAAGAAAAAAAATAAAAATTTTTCCCGATTTTTCGGTTACAAGAATCGGCGGGCGCGAGAAATTGTGAAAAATAAATTTTTTATTTTATTTTCGAATTCCGGCATTCTCAATTCGGCGGGTTCGCGAAACAAGGAATAAAAAAAGTCTGGCCTAANCATAACATGATTCTCTGTACAATGACTAAGAAATCATTATCTTTTAGAGTGGTGCTCTGTTGATATCTCAACTACTCCATGAGGAACCTGTACTGAAAGTTAAATGCAAAACCTATGCACCCCCTCGTTACATGGGTGACTCGGAAACAGTAAGTAGCACTTCTAGATCCTACAATCCTATGACTGTGATATTTGCTAAATGACAGATTGCTGGCAAGTCACCCGAACTCGGACCTGGTACTCTCATACATATCATGCTCCATAATCGATCCATAACTGACAGCTTATGCTGGAGTCGTCAGATGAGAGATTTCCCTTCTTCAGGTTGAAGAGCTTACCATACTCTATCCGAAGGCATTGGTCTGTATTGATGGATTCAGTTTCTTCCAAACTATCAGAGCCTGTAGGAACCAGGTGGCAAAAGGTAGCGTCATTAACCTTAGTTCTAATTACCATTCATGTTATATCTCACTACCTTGTTGAAATCACCTGTGTTACTGTCCAATATATTCCTTTTAACTTGGGACAAACTTGAAAGTTCTGTTACTGCAACCAACAAGAACCATGCTGCAGAAAGCTACGATAATAGTTTTTCAGATCGACAGAAATAATATGGATTGTCATTGGCATTTCAGCTGCTGCTAGTGGAGGAGAGACCATCCAACCCCCGCCCTTGGCATACAAGAAATGGGGCCTTCACAATCAAGACTTAATTACAGACCATGTTGGCGCTGGTCTCCTCACTCCTACGACATTCGACCAGATGCAGACTGCGTCGCTTCTTGGGGGTTTCACAGCGACAATCAAGTCTACTCCCCCCGCTGCCTCTATTTATGTCACAGCAGGCATGGGTCCGTATCTGGGATTCTTTTATGCTATTGAGGTAAGTAAACGACCGATTTTCTGACACTCTGAAAGCCGGGTGTTACTCTGAAGAACTCGTATACAAACCTCATTTGTCTTGAAATTTGATAATGATACCCATTCAGCCAACATGCAGTGACATTCTTGTTTCTCTCCTTCCAGGGCAGCGCACAGCCATTGCTGTCTGACGTTGCCATGGCTGTGGCCAACAAACTCAAATCAGCCATCTTCTCAGCTGCAAGGTGAGTGATTTACTGGAGATCTTGCTGTTTGTTGTGTGTTGGGAGCTGTAGAACGTTGGCTGAAAAGCAGTGTCATCTCAGATGCAGTTGTAGTGGTGTTTCAACTCAGGTCCCTAATTGGCAGTTGTGTGATCCGTGGTTATTCCTGCTCATAGCTTAAGATCCAGAGTCTATCCATCTACCTCAATTATTATAAACCTTGCATTCTGTTTTATATTTCAGCGGCTGGTTTGGCATAGGAGGCCGACAACCAGAAGAGGAGAAAAAGAAGAAACCAAAAGTAGAACCAGCAACATCTCTACCTATCAGGTCAGTTTCTCTCTTTGACAGCACAGGTTTCCTCCGGGCATACTGGTTTCCTCCTAGGGAGGTTAACAGGGCAGAAATAGACAAGCACTTGTAAGAGTGAAGTTAATATCTGTGGTCAGGTCATGAATTCCTTGGTTATCTTTCCACTCAAAAACTTGATACTATTGAACTTTGATCAGATGCATATTCTTACCTCTGCCACAGATTTGGTCTCCCAGATCAGAGAAGACAGTCAGACTCCTTGTCACTTTCACCGAATGAGAAGTTGGTTGCCACAACAGACAGCTTTGGGCGAATCATCCTCGTTGACGTTGAGACGGGTACAGCTGTCAGGATGTGGAAAGGTTGGTGAAGATTGCCGTCTTCCATGTCTCCATTTCTGAGGTCACAACTTAGCCAGGACTTAATCACTGTCTCTACTTTCTTCTCCAGGTTATCGAGATGCACAGATTGGTTGGGTAGAGGTAAAAGAAGAACTGCATTCCCGTGAAGAGAGACAGAAGTATCGTTACGGTGCTCGACTGGTGTTATTCCTCGTGATATACGCCCCTAGGCGGGGTATTCTGGAGGTCTGGACAGCACAACAGGGGATGAGAGTCGCCGCATTCAATGTTAGCAAATGGTGCCAGTTGATTTGTCCGGGCTACGGAATGATGAGTGTGAACAATGTCACGTGTAAAGAGGTGAAAGCCCAAATATTCCAAGTGTGTCTTGTGAGTCCTGATGGTGCTGTGAAAACTATTGAAGTGCCATTCCATTTAGCATTAAGGTGAGAATATTGCCATCTCTTAATGAGGATATCTCTACTGGAGACGAGGAGGGAGGATGGTCATAGTTTCATAGTTCATAGTTTTTCATAGGATCAGCTGGAGCAGCATCCTTTATAGTACCCTGGGATAGTAAAGCTCTTTGCAACAGTATTGCATTAAAATACACTGTAACTAGCCACACATCTCTTCTTTCTACAGTGATAAGCATAGTAAGCGAGCCCGTGATCTACATCTGTTGAAGAAGTTGAAGGCTGGTTTGAGAGAAACATCAGAGGAAGGTGATGGTAAGTTTAATTTTGGTCTCATCTGTTGTGGACACTTGGTCAGCTGATAATTTTATCATCTGATAAACGTTTGAAATATTCACAGCACTCACAGTCTTCAGCATCCGTAGGACGGTTAGGGCAGAAATGGTATAAAATAAAATGGAAGTTAGGCTTATCTGTGTAGTCATACCTTATGCATGTGGACTCTATAAAGCTTTTGAAGTCAGACTGGATTGACCAATCCTGGTTAGAGTGTAGCAATTGACTTCTAAAATGCAGACATGTAGGTACTCAGCGTGGATGTGTTTGTACTAATGTGTCATGTTGCACTGACTTTACAGGTATTTTTGCGATTTCCAACCCTGGTAGGCAATTTTCATATCATAGTGAATGTCAGTCGAGTAGTCATTTTTGGAATTGGGAGTTTTTTGTTTGCATTTGTCGAACTCTTCTCTAGGTCCATCTTCCAAAGAAAGTAGTGCTGTTTGATTTCTTAGGTTCTCTCTCTATTTTTTCCTGTTTCTTCTTCTATGCAATGTATTGGTGGCACACTATACGCAAATATTTTCGCGTGTAAAAATTGTCGTGAAAATCAGAATATTAATACACGCATAAAAGTTTCCCGTAACAATCCAGTCAGTTCTCTTCCCTGCCCTTGATGCAAACATTAATCCATGCGAAACAGAAAAAAATTTTCAATTCGTGAAATATTATCCCACGAAAGTATTTGCGTATACGGTAGTTGTAGTGTTCACTTTCAGTGCACGAGATATCAAAGTGGAAAGATATGCTGTATTCATTGTGGATCCCTGATATTGAAGAGAAGGAGCTGCAGAAGTTCTGTACCCTTGCATTTCAGGTCTCCTTGAAACGGATGTTATAGCCACCCTGACTGAAATCAAGACGCCAGCCATCAAGATGCAAGCCGTGGAGAGGGTTCTAAGTACACGATATCTCTCCAGCCAGTTCATGCAGAATGTATTGGATAGTGTGACTGATGCAGTTACAACCAATGTGGAAGGTGAGTGCCGCTGTTGTCTCTTGGCACAGGAGCCTATTACAGCCAGACTAGAGTGGAACCTCTCTATTGAGGATGCCTGTGGGACTGTCCGGTGCTATCATTTAGTTTGAGAGGTGTCCTCAGCACACAGGTCTAAATGAACAGACATGACCAATTGAGGAATAACTCTGCTGTCCTCCTGGCAGAGGTGTTCCTTAAGGGAGGTTCTACTGTATAATCTAAGCCCTGCTTGTTCACTTCTTGCCCCTTTCTGATCTTCTCTCTGAGTTGATATGCTGTCATAATCTTGTTTCAGGTGCAGAGCCTAAGGAGAGTCAGGATATGGAAACAAAACGCTTCTTGCAGTACTGCCGGGCGGAGAAACAGCTCATAGATATGTATGAAGCAATAACGAATCTCAATTCACAAGACACAATGATGGAGGTTCAAGAAACTCCAGAACAGGTACATGGAAGCTTTGGTGTAGTGGGAATATCAGCACTTGTCACCTCTGAGGTTGTGGGTTCAATCTCCATTTCTCTTGTGATTCATACTCCTTTCAGGCAATGTGATTGTTCAATATGTTGATGGGGTATCTGGCAGTCATAGACCTCGTGGCTGTTGGTTTATATCGCATCAGAATGACAACAAATGTAGCACTGTCTTCTGTTTCCAGATCCTGACCAGTGTCCTTTTAGTCAGTGGATCAGAGGCACAAGGAATCCTCTACCAAATAGATGCCTACAGAGACACTTATCGTTTACATCACAACACTCATCGAGTGCGGTTTGAGGAAAATGGACCAATGAACCTTGCTGCCTTCCTCGGATGCTTCGACTGTCACACCCACAGAACAGAATCTGAGGCCTCATCTAATCCTGGTGCTACTGTGACTGTTAAGTCTAGTCTTTCAGATGA
>NMRB01000647.1:201128-221344 GCA_002633025.1 Notospermus geniculatus
TAGGCCTTTGTCCCGAGACAGACAGGCGAGCGCGTCTACACGACAACTGTCTCGAGACAACTTTGTCTCGGGTTAACTTGACCCCAGTAGGGTAGAGGGGTTAAGGTAACCCGAGACAAAGTTGTCTCGAGACAGTTGTCGTGTAGACGCGCTCGCCTGTCTGTCTCGGGACAAAGGCCTATATTGGTTCCGTATTTATCAATGTGTGCATTTGACAAAATAGCATGAATGACGTAATGGAATGGACGTCACATGGCGCGTAGTGTTGAAAACACCGTCACGTCATGCATCCGTGCAGACGCTCCGTTACTTGTCTCGGGTTATTTTGTCTCGAGACAAAGTTGACCCGAGACAAATTAGTCTCTCGTGTAGACGTAGCTATACTAAACATGTTCTAATGCTGTGTTCACATTGCAGAAACGGTTTCGAAACCGTTTTACTTAAACCGTTTCGTAACTAAAACGCTTCCCGTTCACATTAGCCTATTGCTGTGTTCACATTGAGAAACGGTTTCGAAACCGTTTTAGCCAACTGATCTCCATTAGCTTTTCGGGAACCAAAATGCCGTACAGGTCGAACTCTAGTGGTGGTTTCGGCTTGATGAATTGTGGGTAATAAAAATGGTTGCTTCCATCTCTTGAATTGATGTGATCGCGAGTAGCGTGTTCGGAAATCTTCCCCGAGGAATTTTCTGGCGCTTCTCTCGGGGAATGTGAGCATGCCCAGTTAAGGTGAATTTGCCAATGATGTGCGCTTCCTCGGGAAAGGTACTATAACTACTGTGCCGATGCAGTCGTTATATGTATAGCCAATCAGCCTGCCGACTTGGGAAGAAAACGAAATGCATGCCGGGAGTTTCCTCAAGTGAGCGACTCGGTGAGTCGCTTACTTCGGCAAAGCTCGAGGAAGCCTCTATGGCAGCCTGCAATACCTTTCCGAACGCTCTCGCGCTTCCCCGAGCTTCCTCGGGGGGTTTACGAACACGCCCTACGTTTGCCTTCAACAAATTTGTTTTTTTTTCTGAAGGCATGGTTGACCTATCTGAGGAAGCGAGATCATGCCAGAATGCTGAGAAGACGACACAATAATGAAATGAGAAGAATGAATTTAAATGACAATGAATGATAAAAGGCACAAACAACTTACTGATCACCGGGCAGCTCGAAAAGACGGATTCGACGGATTCAACGGATTCGACAGATTCTTGTAAAATGAAGCATATAATCACTTTTTATATGCATTAATCTTTTTAGAAATATGACATATATATAAGCTTTAAAACCAACGTGTTATTTTCGTTTATAATACGATTTAAAATCCATGCACAGTGAGGTTAATAAATCGGGTCTGATGTCCGAACTCAAAGGGATTTTCCACAATGAGAGCGTCATCTTGTGGAAAATTATGACGTCGCCATTACTGATTGTCGATGACGTCAACACAGTTGCGCTGTCGATCTCATAGGCCTACCGTATATCGAGAATAACTAAAATGGCATACACGGGAAAACACAAAAAACGACGTGTTGATGACAGCGATACTGTCAATCGAGTTTCCTTGGATACTTAAATCCTACGAATGCGGTGTAATGTATTGTTTCAGATCCTAACCCAGCGGCGGTAGGTCTAATGTTTATTAGGCCCAGGCTAGGCCTATTTGTATTTTTAGACTGATCATCATCTACCCTCCCAATACTTCGATTAACTTCTTGGCCCGTACTGCTTGGTTGATAGGACACGGGTACCAGTCTACCCTGGGAATTCCACACGTGACGTCATAACAAAGTTGTCCGCAGACCACGATCCGTCGAATCCGTTGAATCCGTCGAATCCGTCTTTTCGAGCTGCCCTTGATTACCAGAATCCATGATCGAAACTCCTCACATCCCCCATCTCCATTCTTCCGTTGAAGCCATCATAAAATGTGGCATGGAAATAACAGCGATTTGGAACGAAATTGGCTATGATCCGCACGGAAAGATATGCGCATGCGCCACATTACGCAGCCCCTGGGTTACCTGTACTAAACCGCGTTTTAGCGTGTTCAGACTGTGTGCCGTTTTAACTAGAACCGTTTCGAGACCACCTTAGCTTGTGTGGAGGTTCGAAAACGGTTTAGTTAAAACGGCATAAAAGCGTTTTTAATGTGAACGCAAAGCGTTTTAACCTGTCTAAACCGTTTTCGAACCCGTTTTAAGCGACAGTGTGAACACAGCATTATAAATGAGGTTTATTTGCCGCAAGAACAGATTTTCTTACAAATTTTCCAGCGAATTCGGCGATTTTTTGCTGCTGGCCGCCATGTTGTCACGTGAGTGTCGAGTTGGGCACTCATTCCATCGAGGGTTGAACCCGAGCAACGAATTAGGTCAAATATGACGTCAAAAGAGTAGCTACCCGAGGAATTTATGGAGTTCGGCTGCGACTCGACAGGACCGAGTCACAGAGGGTTTCCACTCATGTCGGCGATTGGGTCACGTTGTCACCATAACTAGTGAGCCATTATTTTCGTCCTTGATTTTTCCGCCGGCAAGAATTACGCCTGTAATAAGTCACCATTTGTATCCGTTTTGGATGTTATAGTTTGTGTGGGTCATTTTCTAGTGTCCAGCAGAAAATGAGTTGCGTAAGTTTAAGTGTGAGTTTAATAAAAACAGTTTTGTCAGTTTCTGTTGGCGGTTTCATGAAGATCCGTTGGTCATGGTTTGCCATGCATCACCGTACATGTCTGAGTACTAGCGTGGGCCAAGATCGGCCAATGATAGATAAGGTTTGTACGTTTGGCGGACGATAGTGCCTTTAAAAGACCGTAAAACTGCACTCTTTGGGGGCCTATCACTTTAGTAAAGTGATATGTTGACCGAGTTCTCTTCTCGGTTGGAATAAAGTTCGTTTAGTACCGTAAGTAAACAAAGTAAAAAATCTTAGCTCTACATGCAGTATGAGACAGCCAGTGACCTTCATTAGCAGATACAGTTCCGCCTCGTGTTAGCCTACCGGTACCGGTACCATGAATCTGGCTCATCTAGGGATTATGAGGCTGTTGAGTGGAGTGTTTCTTGTGCAATAAGCGGCAGATCCCTGTCGTTATGGCATGGTGTATGAGGAACTCGTGTAACGTATGGATTGAACTCTTAGTATCCATTTGTTGAGAGCTCCCCTCCTCGCGTCCATAATATTAACTTCTTATACACCTGTACCTTCATCAACCCACGATCCACCCCACGACCACGTGACCCATCCAGGCCAGCAGGCTTGTTACTTACAAATCCAACCGGTATGACGTGTTTATCTGCTGCTCGTGAAATATTGCTGCTATGCACTCACAGCGCAATCTCGTACCCAGATCTACCTCATCCGAGAATATCTCTGGAAAGGGCTGCGACCTGACCAAAATTTCTGGTCATCCGCTGGCAGCGTGCCAAAATGTTTGTTGCACACAATATTTCGTTCTTCGATGACTGAAAAAGATCACCTATGCCTAAAAAGGCATATAATACACCCAAAACACGAAGTTGTTTGAGTATTAGAGCAATTTCAAACGAATAGTTTAGTTGGGAAAATCAAACCGCAGGTGCCAGCTTCGGTGTGATTCGCCTCAAAATTAGTATATCGCGCATGCGCAGTATTCCTGAAGTCGTCAGCCCTTTCCAGTGGTGTTGTAGAAACGTAAACCCAAACTGCACACAGCGCCACCTCCAGTCTTCGACCTAGTGACACTGCCATCAGTTCCCTACTTTCTCGGCGGAGCGATCGTAGTTCCAATACATGCCAAGTGGAATTGAAGAATTTCATGGGCACGTATACGAAACGTTTTTTCGTCGACCTAATTATCTGATTGGTCAACAGAAGCACGTGACAGCTGATAAGCACGTGGTCTTGTTTACATTCTGCCAATGCAGTGTCCTGATTGGTTGAGCAAACCAAGAACCTGTTGAGTAATTTGGTTTTATCCTTCCGATGTAGTTCCGTACGTTTTGACAACTGCAACGTCAAAATACCCTTTTTTGGTCGTTTTTGAGAGCTTTATTGGTAGATATTTTATTATTGTTTCCAAAAAGGCCTACATTTGGGCAGAAAAAGGCCTAAATTTATTCACTGCACTTTTGTGCAGGCGCATCACAGCAGTTGAAGGCTAAGGCATTATCCGGGTTTACCCATAATGCCTAGCGAAGGTAATTGACGTAAACCCACTGGGGACGAGTTTGCTCACAGCGCATGCGCGTACCTACGGTGGCTCGTTAGGGACATAGCGCATTTAAAAACTAGGCGAACCTGTGATATTCGGTCATATAATTGATCCATACAGCAATAAAAGCTGTCACCAATCTCGTGTGGCCTCGATGGATGAGTGGTTAGCGTGGTCGATCTTATTTTTCATGGCTCCAGCTTCCACTGCAGATGGCAGGTTCGAATCCCGACGAGGACATTGTATTTTTTTAATTTTTTTTTCTATTCATCTATTTTTTTGAAAACAATTTATCTCATATACAACTGTTCACTGATTTCAAACACTTGATTCTGAACAATTTGCGCATGCGTCAATTCGTCAACAAGACTTCACTAAACGGTCCAACAAACTACAATTATTTTTCGCTTTCTAACCAAACTAACTCGTGCGATCGTAACGTGGTTGGATTCACTAATATCTGCATTCCAAGAATATTCGCTGGTTATATTACCTGTAATTCAACATTAGTTGTCATTTGATCGTTTTTAATTTTTACTATCGGCTGCCATTGTTAGTAATTTCCCGAAGTCCTACGTAGGCTATGCATGACATACTGTTTACACGCATTTGCACGGGTTAGGCACTCTGATGTACACTATACATGGTATATAGTTGCACATGCACTGAAGTGGTTATTATATACTTTTGCCTTTTGTGTTGATTTGAGTTGGGTGATCACCAAGGCCGTTTGTTAGCACTGCGACTTGTGTGCATTATTTCAGCAAAAGATTATTTGGGCCTGTCACTCAGTCCTGTGCCTAGTTCATGCAGTTACTAATTTGTCTAGGAAATAGCCTAAATTCCGGATATTTTTTCAGATTAGATCGGTGGTCCACTCGGCTACTCACCTTACCATTACAGCCTAGCAGTAATTAGTTTGAAGCCTACACAATCTCCAGTTTACTTGGTGAACCCACGTTTTTACTGCGGCCCAGAGTTCGACCAGTATACCACGGTTGAGACCACAGTAGATTCGTGATTGAATCCAACCTATCGAATTTCAACCTATATAAAGGTAAGCATTGAAACTACTGATCATGCAATAGGCATAGATAGTATTTGTCTTTAGTAAGCTACATAGAGTTGCCAATGTAAATTCCTTTCCACCCCACGGGAAATTCGAGGGATATATCTCTCAGGAGTAGTTAAGGGACCCAGCGGTTTAGCTCCAAGGATAGATTCACCCACTAGTAGATTCCATTCTACTAATAGTAGTAGCCCAACCTTAACAGGTAGTAGTTCATTCATGTCCAGTCAATCCACTGCTTCTAGTACAGCTACTAACAACACATATGAGCTACACAACGAGGCAAATCAGGCTGTTAGACACTTGGTGGAATACACAATGATGCAGACCCCAAGCCGTACGAGCACCCCCTTCCAACAGTCAAGAAATATTCCCCCTTCATACGTCACTCCGTATGTGACATCAGTCGGGGCATCACCGACATCTACCTCAGCAACAGCTGCTAGCACGCAACTTAGAGAAAAACCGGGGAAGATTATGGAGTGACAGGAACTCTCCAGATAATATGGAGCTTGACACGAAACGGGGAAGGAACTCAACTCCTGAACCGCTTGCCAGGTCACCCGATGATCCACTTATAGCAAGACTTGAACAAATAACGAATTTATTGGTTAGCCAGGAGACCAAGAATGAACAACGCCATCAAGACCTTAACTCAAAAATTGATAACCTCCAAGCATCCATCGATGAAAGGGTACAAACTGCTGTACAGCAGGCAATAGCTGAGAGGATACCTCCGATGCGTGCAGAGCTACAACAGAAGATTGTGACTGCCAAAAATGATATCAAATCCAACGTAACCCAGGAGTTCAAAACAGCCCTCGCAGGCCTAAGGGCTGATCTAGAGGAATCTCATAGGCGTAAAAATAACATCATTATTCATGGCTTAGCCGAAAGTAAGAACAGACACGATCTGGACGCAGCCGCAAAGGATGATTTACAGGAAATCACGGATCATTTGTTCCGATTAGGTATCTCAACTACAAGCTCTATGCAACAGGGATCCATAAAGGCCATGATAGCCATCAAAAAGTACTTTCGCTTGGACAGCATACGTGAGGACGGTCATTGTCGACCAGTCAAGGTTATTCTCAGCAGCGAAACAGAGCGTGACCTGGTGATTACGGCTTCAAGGCAACAAACCCCAAATGGAACGAGAGTGCCTGTCACCAGGGATTACACTAAGAACGAGCGCGAAGAGTACGCAGCACTTCGTGACGAGCTAAAAGCTAGGCATGCACGAGGGGAGAACAACCTAGTAATCCGCAGTGGTAGAATAGTTCAGCAACAGCCCTTTCGTGGATGGGGTCGCCCAAACGAGGGAACCGCAACGACCAATGTCCATATTTGGACACGAGCTGTGGCTAAAAAAGGGGCAGTTATTATCCCCGGAACGGAATAGTTATTTTTGCCGGAACAATTAATTTTGAAGTACTTTTGCGCGTACAAACCATAGTAGTGTAGTGAAAATGGCTGAGCGACAACGACGTCCGCGGCAGGCAATGAGCCAGGAAGAGAAATATTTGTGGCGAGTGGCAGGCATTATCGCCAGACGGCGCGGCGGTATGACCATTTCTTTTCACCACAGATTACTAAGTTTGACCAAAATCCTACCATTCTCGTTTTAACAATAATAGATAGTGGTAAAACTCCAAGTTCACCTCTTATCATTACCGTGGGAGTCCTTGTCTTCAGCCCTAAAATCAATTTAAAAAAATTTGATTGAAGTCTCTCGAGGCATGTGGTGTTCTCGAACCCCCATATCTCGCAACCATATAACAATACTGGCGTCACAAGTTTATCAAATAACTCTAGTTGTATATCAATTGGCAAGTCTAATGATCGAGCTTTTCTAATGAGGGAAAACATTGCACGTGTCCCACTGTTGAGTTGAGCCTTTATGGCTTCCGTGTATTTACCATTATAATTGAGTAGTGTGCCGAGATATTTCCAGCAGATTTCTATAGGTTGATTGTTTTAGATAATAACCGGTAAGTTTCTGGTTTTACCCCTTGTGAAAATCATTATTTTAGTTTTGTCTGTGTTTATTGGAGAACGAGTACCGGTGGCGCCGGCTGTCGACAGAAGGTGGCAATACCGTGGTGCTTTAATACTAGTACAACAAATTATCAGTTACTTATGTCTAATCTTCCAATATCTGAGGGCGGTCTTCAAATTGACGACAAGTCACTTTTCCTAGTTCTAACGATTGATGCCTCATGCGAGGGTCTGTGGGTTCGAATCTGGTAGGAAGCAATGTCTTTCACCTTAGAAACCCGATTTCTATTTCATATTTTACACTTGTATCTCCTTTATATATGACCCCTTGTATAACATAAAACTGTTTGGGTTCGGAGATTGTTTGGACTACTCGCAGGGTACTGATGGACGCCTCGTTTAAACACGGGCCATTGAACCATCTTTTTTGAAGATGGGGATTTGGCCTAGTGGTTTAAGGCGTGCTGCCCCTTAGTGCTGGCGATTGATGCCTCATGCGAGGGTCTGTGGGTTCGAATCTGGTAGGAAGCAATGTCTTTCACCTTAGAAACCCGATTTCTATTTCATATTTTCCTAGTTCTAACAGGTTTTATCCAACAAAATCCGTGTAAATTTGTTAATGTACTGGATAATTAACTGTTGTGCGTGGAAACTCCCCCCACAGCCCCGTCGGATCGTAATTAGCATTTACATGAACATAATTACAACGCAGCATTTGTCGCAAAAAACATGTCTCTTGTTTCATGGGTCAGTTTGCCATGATTTACATCGTCACGGATAAAATAAAGGCCATTACACATTACCTATCATATGGAATGACCTTTATTCTACTCGAGGACTCGGAGGTTATTCTGGCTTAATGTAGTTGAAGCCGCAAACTATGCGGACCTCATAGAAAAATGCTCTGCCGCAGCTAAATGTCGTTGACGAACTGGCCGCTTGGACAGGAGTGAATGCCTCTCTCAGAGACGCTGAAGGGTTTATTTAAGCGAAATTGTACCCTGGGTACACTTTCTTGTTACAAACTGTTCCCAGGTTCTGATTTAGAGACCTAGACACGAGCTCATTCTCATTTCATTTCATTTTCATTTCATTTCATTTATTTCGACCAACAATAAACTAAATAAACATAAGTAAACGACAAAATAATACAAAAGTAGGTCGGGAACACAGCAAGATCAGGGGAGATCGCTTTCGCTGGTCCCCTAAGAAGAGAATAAGTAGAAAGATACACAAAATATTACATGTGGCGCATACAATACTGTCGAGGCTGATGGCGATAATAAACTTAGTAATTGTTGTTGCAGACATAACAATTAAGAATGTTACAATTCACTTCATAAGAATCCAAAATATGATTTTTATAATACAGAATAAAACCCTGGAAGCTGTGAGTAAAAAACTTATCTGAAACATTTTTGGGAAGGTTATTGTAAATATTCACCACACTGTAAGAGGGACGTTGTTTTCCAAATTCATGCTTGCATAAAGGTAAGATAAAATTATGTCTATTCCTAGTGTTATGTTGATGATTTTGATTATTTGAGCGGAAGAAAGTGTTCATGAAATAATTGGGTAGTTGGTTATGAAAAAACTTGAATAAGAACTTCATCTGAACAAGACGGTGTAAATCAGGCACAGGTAGTATTTTAAGTTGTTTGAAAATAGGTTTAGTATGGGCGAGAAAACGACTGCCATTGACTATACGGATGGCTTTCTTTTGGAGTTTTAAAATGTTGGAAGTATCATATCCCCATTGTAAAAGTTGGTAGTTTAAGTGAGGAGTAATGAGCGCGTGATAGATGGTTAACAAGGTATGTTTAGGTACATAGCGCTTCAGATGATTCAAGATTCCAACAGCTCGAGAGATTTTTAGAGCAATATGTTTTGTGTGAAAAGACCAGTTCAAAGATTTGTGTATAATGAGTCCGAGGAAATTAAAATGTTCTATACGGTCAATGAGGTTGCCTTCTATCCTTAAGTCCAGATGTATTGGTGTAGAACCGGGGCGTTCGAAGATGATGAACTTTGTTTTCGCAATATTAAGGGAGAGTTTATTGGCTTTTAGCCATTCTGACATTTTTGATATTTCAGTATTAATTCTAGTTGATAATTCAATTGGTTTGTCCAGGCACCCAAAATGTGATAATTCAGATTCTAAAGTTGTGTCATCAGCGAACATTATACTGTGAAAAATATCAGTTGCATGATTTAAATCGTTTATATAGATTATAAACAAGAGAGGCCCAAGTATCGATCCCTGTGGAACCCCGGTCCTAATACTTTCCTTCTTTGATTCTACTCCACAAAAATCTACATACTGTTTTCGATCTAAGAGGTAACTCTGTAGGATTTTAAGAGCGTTGTCATCAAGGCCATAATGCTTAAGTTTGCCGATTAAAATATCGTGGTCTAAGGTACATGTATCAAAGGCCTTACTCAGATCCATGAAGATACCCAAGGTTTTTTTGCCGTTGTCCAGAGATTTCGTTATTCTGTCAATTAATTCCGCTGCAGCTAGATCAGTGGAGTGTTGGGGCCTAAAGCCATACTGGCTAGGATAGAACAGATTATTTTGTACGAAATAGTTCCTGAGTTGGTCGTGCATAATTTTCTCATATACCTTAGAAATGGATGGTAGCAAGGAGATTGGACGGTAATTTTCTACTGTTGCATTGTCGCCTTTCTTAAAAAGAGGTATAACTCGAGCTATCTTCAGTCTATTAGGAAAAATGCCAGTGGTGAGAGACCTGTTGATTAACTTAGTGAGCGGTTGAATGACTTCAGCTTTACATTGCTTGAGGAGCTTAGTTGATATACCATCCCACCCGTAACTGGTTTTTGATTGTAGCTGGTCAATAGCCTTAGCAACTGTATTAGTATCTACTGTACCAAAGGTAAACAATCGTTCAGTCGGTTCTTTAAGGTAGTCTGTGTAATCTGACATATGCGGTGCAATAGAATTAGCAAGGTTTGGGCCGACGTTAGCCATATATTTATTAAACTCATCAGCAATTAATTTCTCAGGATGTCCACTGTAGATTAGACAGCCGTTGTTTAGGCCGATCGTTCTTGAGAAATCTAAAAGACGATTCAAGCACTGGTCGTGCGTAAGACTGGTAAGTTGAAACTATGGCCACAGTTAAGTGACACCCGTTCGGACTAGATGCACTTCAGTCAAGATGGAAAGGAGTTCTAAATCTTCGTTGTCAATTGTGATTTGAAACATGTCCAAAGGGAGTCAGCATTTGAAAAAAAAGTGCACCATCTACTACACGTAACCCACGCACTACAGCATACTGACAATAATAAGAGTGTAAGAATCGAATTATGACACTACTAATCCAGCTACCAAGAGGTGTAGTGAGATTGATATACAGCGTAAATCATAAAATGAAGGAGTCTCGAACAAGGCCTACAGCTCGTAAGTCATTGAGAATTTACTGTGGGTCCCTTTTGAAGAGTTGTAGGGGTTGGTCTTGTCTTCCTATTCCCAAATGCTAGGAGGTATAGCGTTAATATTCAGCCATTCCGAGCAATGATCCTACTGCATACCGTAAGTGTTCAAGGCGTCAAAGTTGCACGTGACAATATTGGACGAAATTTTTCAGATACTGGACGACATTTTATAAATCTTGGAGGAAAATTTTACAATTCTTGGAAATTAAATTCTTTGGCTGTACTTTTTCAAATCTTAAACGAAAAATCAGTCTTGAATAAAGTCCGCTTTGGCATTCCACAGTGATAGTTCAACTAATCGATCATGGGAGTTCTCGATTTCTTCATATCTTGATTTCTCTGTTTACCAATACCCTGCAAAAGTACCATAGACCATTGTCCCTAAGTCCACCACTGACAGCGGGCCCAAATAGGGCACCGTCACCGTATCCCAGGGTCATTAACTTTTTCCCTACCTGGGTCATGACTTCCAGAATTTTTGTACGGAAGTCAATTTCGGAAGATGCTGGGGTCTTGAGACTTCAGGCAATTCGTTTTGGGGGTCATGGCTTCTTGTTATAGTTTACTGCCAAATCTTCCATTCGTTTGCTGCTACGGTACAGTGTGCGAGCCAGGAGTGTGTGGTTGCCATGGGCGAAGGGAATCCCCAGTTATATTTTCACCTCCGCTAGCAAGGCTTTCGGCGTGTTGACATCAGGAAATCTTCGCCTTTGAGCTGAACTTGTGGAAATATAATCCCCAGCGATCCACTACTCAAACAAAGATCACTCAAGCGTGAGCCTAATTCTAAGAACAGCTAATTGCTGTGCATTGTGCAAGGCTCTTAGTACCGGTATTTATAGCAATAAATACAAGAAACAAGGAACAAGTCAGGACTATGTAAACAAACTAATCGCTGAGTAAACATACTGCATTGATAATCCTTACCCCGATTTGCTGAGCATATCGGGGTGAGAACTGGAATTCAGACAGTGGCAAAGAAAACGTAATGGAAGAAAATTTGGCCGGCGCTGACTTCCAATATCTTGATACCTGCGTCAGCCGGGGTCCTACTGTCGTAATGGAGACTGAGTATACAGAATGGGACTTCCACACTTTCTCTGTCAGCGTATTATCGAATTTACCTGCGTTTGTGAGACTTCAGAGTTATTTATATTTGCGTCATTTGTGTAGTTTACATGCGTAATAGACGCCATACGCAGGCTTAATGAAAGCCCTGGACTATCCTTCTTCCTGCATCTCCAGAAAACGGCGATGGAGAGTGCATTCCTACAAATGCCAAGAACGATGATAATTCCCATGATAATACCCATAATTCCCATGGCCCTACTTATTGATAAAGTCTGCCACTAAGCAGACGATTAGCAAAGGTGACGACGGCTCCTGTGGAGAGAATGACTGTGTGTAGTAAAGTTTGTGATCAGCGACCGTTCATATTGCACCAGAATCAACCGACATAGTCCAAAAGAAATGATGGACCTCGCACAAGGCACAATACAAAACAGCTTCTGCTACTTCTATTTGAATCGTATGGTAATGTACCAATCACATGTTTATATTAATATACAGTGAGTACCTAGTTAACTGGTTCTGACCCAATTTTGGTGGAAGGTCACTACGGATCATTTTAATATGCATTTGAGGCCCCACAAGGGTTGTAGTGTCTAAATTCATTCATGAATCGACTTTTCTGCTTGGTGTCCTCTGTTCAGACCATGACATGGTGAATGAAAATGACCATTGTCATTTTCTTATTGCTTCGTTGGTTTTACATCGTAACAGAATGACACAAACCTTTCATTTATGAAAGACCTCACTAACCACAACTTCCGAAACCTTTCATTCATAAAGAAACCAACCACAAACATCTGATTGACCACAACCAGAAATCAACACATTCAATCAAACTTCCTAAATCATTCACCCAATGGATCCTAGCTATGAGAGAGAGCAGCACACCGAAACCCGGTCCTATACAATGGACGCCTTTTGTGTGGGAAATTGATCAGGACCGGGGTGTCAGTTTCATATCAATAGCTTTTTTAAACCACTAGCGAACTATTGAGGCAGTGAGCTATGGTTCCCATTAATAGGATAGGCCAAAATGGCTTAGTATATTTTCTCCTGTTCTGGGCCCCTTTCATGGACTTAGAAATTTTTTGAGCCAGAACCAGTACTCACTGTATACTTGTTACGTCTATTTATGGTTCTTGCCTCACATCCTGTCGTTACTTCCACTGTCTCTGACTTGTTTTTATCTACTGATCAACCATGTATACTGCAATATCAGTCAAAGGTAAGAGTGGATTTCTAGGGTTAGGGCGTGCTATGGAAGTAAAACGGTAGACCACCAATAGTGTTCTCCTTGCAGTGCTTCCAAAGTATGCAGTGTAAATGGCACTGCCGATAAGTTAATACCTGGAGCTACATTTAATGATTTAATCCGAATCAACTTGTTAGTGTACCGAAAGCCCACTTTTCTCATGAAGAAAAAAACTGCTGGTCATCTTCTTTGTCTTCTTGTAAAATAAATTCGTCAACTCGTTTTGAAAGATTAACAGACTACTACTGTAGATAAGAAAGTTTAAACAGTTGTTGATCATTGAAATGGATGTTGAGAACATACCAATCGTGGAAATCATCTTCCTTTTTTCTTGAGACCAACCAACAAATCCCCCTCCCTCGGCGATATAGTAGAAATAGTCGTTTATATTCCAGACTATTATGTACGGGAGACTTGTGGCCATGAACAGTAAACTGACAAACAAGAGGCTGAGCAGACTGTTTGCATCCGCCTTCCTAGCCACTCTTGTCTCTGATGTTGCTTTACGCGATCGCGAAACTCCTAAAATAATCAGTGTATTCAACACAAACACAGAGAAGCATGGCAGCATGTAAGGAAGGAAATTGTCAATGATCTGGATGAGGAAATATCTCTCAACGTTGGTGAACTCCGGTACGTTGTAGAAACATCCAAGTGTTTTTGTGCCACCCCAGTAGTAAACCCTAAAGTAGATCAGTATTGGTATGTTGAAGATAAGCATTGCACCCACCATCACACCAATAGCTATTCGACGTGCCCTACTCGTTATTATAATGTGTGTCTTTAATGGGAACCAGACACCAAGACATCTTTCTAACGAGAACATCACGATGAGATACGAGGAGATACACGAACACACTCTGTTTTGATATCTCAGTGCCTTACATAAGAATTGTGGCCAAAAGGAAATTGGTGGATCAATGAAGAAATTTCCGTAGCTTTTACCTAAGACCCCACTTAAGATCCATGCATAAGTGCCGTAGATCAGTGTACCTAAGTCCACCACTGTCAACGGGCCCAAATAGGTGACCGTCACCGTGTCCTTACTTCTGCATCTCCAGAACACAGCAATGGAGAGCACGTTCCCACCAATACCAAGAATGATGATTATTCCCATGAAGTACTTGCTGATGAAGGCTGTCACCAAACGGGTGACCTGTAACACTAACGACACCTCCTGGGGAGAGGTAGTTGTAGTTGGTATCAAATAATGGTTCGTATTCGTCTCCATTCTCCAATGACACGAGTTTCAGCCGATAGGACAACAGGATGTTTGCGACGGTAATGTGCAATGTCCACATTCTTATGAGTCTTATTTTCTTCAATGAGTCAATATAAATATCGCCAAGGCCATCACAGTATAATTATAGTTCCTTTTATCGTACTGTATTTTTAACCGTATTCTTTGTTTCATCTTCCTTCACCGGCACCGTAGCCAACATCAATGATCATGAATAAGCTTTTCACCATAAATGCTGCATTGTGATAGTAAATTAAAGACACACACTCAATGGGAAGAATTCATCTAGAGTTATATGAATAGCACATAGGTGGCAGAAGTGTTCCAGCAGTTGTACTTCTTTATGAGTGAATGGGGACGATAGCCGACTTTTTCAATAGGTGTCACTAGTGGTTTCCATTCAAATGAAACCGACATCCCGGTCCTGATCAATTTCCCACACAAAGGGCGTCCATTGTATTAGGACCGGGTTTCGGTGTGCTGCCCTCTGTTGAGCTAGCGTCACCATTGAGGTTATGCATTGTGTGGCATCAAGATGCCAGCCTATTGTTGTCTTTCCTGTTGTACTTGCAACAAAGGTGCCAGTTTCAGAAATTTGCATTTCGGTCATAACTTTGTGATCTAGAACAAGAAAATTATCTTTGAAAACTAATCAAAATCCACACTTTAAACACAATTTTCTTTCATTGTCATTATCTTCTGTGGCCTGACCAGATTAGACCATCATGGGATATTTTCACAACAACCTTCACTCTGGTTCTCTGTGCCGATATTTGGAACTTGCCCTATATATCTTAAACAAACAGGCCATAGCATTTGACACAAAAATAGGCATGTTTTTTAGAAGGCCACAGGCTTCAAAGCATAGTTTACTCCTAGGTCCTTTACTGACCCTGTCCATCCCTTGCCAGACACAAGCTTAATGACTAAGCAGAATGTGGGCAAAAACACCTAGGCCCGTATGCATAAAGGTGAAATAAGCTTATTCCAGGTATAACTTCACGTTATAACATGAGGTTAAACCTGGTATAGGCGGTTATTCCCGCAAATAAAAGACGTTTCAAAACACGGAGGTTATATGCCAAAACACGGAGGTTATAAGCCAAAACAACGAGGTTATATAGCAAAACACGAAGGTTATATGGCAAAACACGGCGGTTAGAAAGCAAAACAAGGAGGTTGTAAGTCATCTAAAAGACGTCAGGTGGCGTTTTTAATGAAGGTTGCAGAACAAGGAGGTTAGAAAGCAAAACAAGGAGGTTTGAAAAAACACGGAGGTTGTATCATGTGCGAGAGAACAAGGAGGTTTACAAAACACGGAGGTTAGAAAGCAAAACAAGGAGGTTGAAAGTCATCTAACGATCGTTGGGTGGCGCTTTTAAGCCAAGACCCAATACCTAAGACCAGCTGTAGCAACATAAGACCATGAATACTAGAAACATTACACCCTGGGTGGAATTAGATTGGAAGTTGTTGCATGGTGATGTCCCATCATGCCTCAGCAGGAATTAAAGGAGCACGGTATTGGATCTCAAATGCGTTATTTGACTGCCGACGTAGAGGGAGCCACCTAGCGGCAGTAAGACGAACTACAAAAATGCATTACAAAATGTATGCAGTAATTCGGGTCATTCGCCGAAACGTAGTTAGACCCTCGGGTTGGAGAGTGGCGCGGTGGCGCCAGCTGTCGAGAAAAAGTGGCAATACCATGCTCCTTTAAGATAAAGGGGGCGCTCTGGTCGCCTTTGTGAAAATATAGTTAATTTAGTTTGTTATTTATATCCTCTTGTACCACTTAAGGTGGTTTGAGTGAATAAAGTGAATTGAATTGAATTGAAAAAAAATCGGTTTTTGCTGTAGTTGAGCCCTATGGATTAATATTTTTAAAAATTCCTTCGCAGTGCATTAGTACTGGGACGTATCTACAAAATGTCTGCCGCAAAACTAAAATAATAGGTGGCGCTGCTGAGATAATATTAATATTACGTTTTTGGTCATAAGTTCTGAATGATTTAACATATTGATCTATCTTTTACATTCATCATGGACATATGTCTATACATCCCTTCATTATGCAATTTGCCGATCATCCCAAAATAGCTAACCAATCAACTGTGACGTTACAAATTCAAATTCAAACGGAGGTACATGTAGCCAATCAACTGCGTCGTTACATCAGGCTACCGTAGACTGGTTCCCGGTCCCAACATAGCTCAAGGATAAGGGTCCGGTATTGCCTGATGTAGCGACGTAGTTGATTGGCTGGCTCTTTTTTAATTTGAATTTGTAACGTTGCAGTTTATTGGTTAGCTATTTTGGGATGCGAGGTAAGTAAGCTATTTCTCAGTACTGAGGGGAATCCCCTGTGACGTCATAATATGGCAGCTTTCTGCCAAGTACGGGCGCCCAATACCGGTCCCTTTCTCCGTCTGAGCTATGTAGGGACCGGGTACCAGTCTAGCTCTACTGGCCCCTTATATATTTTTGATATTATATGCACCTAGCACTAAACCTTTTCGCACCACCGCACCCGATACTGTACCTGTAAAGTACGAAATAAACATACCGGTATATATTATGTTGCTACAGCTGGTCTTAGGTATTGGGTCTTTGCTTAAAAGCGCCACCCAACGACCGTTAGATGACTTACAACCTCCTTGTTTTGCTTTCTTACCTCCGTGTTTTGTAAACCTCCTTGTTCTCTCACACATGATACAACCTCCGTGTTTTACAAACCTCCTTGTTTTGCTTTCTAACCTCCTTGTTCTGCAACCTTCATTAAAAGCGCCACCTGACGTCTTTTAGATGACTTACAACATCTTTGTTTTGCTTTCTAACCTCCGTGTTTTGGCTTATAAACTCCGTGTTTTGCAACGTCTTTTATTTGCGTGAATAACCGCCCATAACCTGGAATAAGCTTATTCCACCTTTATGCATTCGGGCCCTAAAGTAAAAACCCCAAAGGCAAAAATTCCAGATTTGTTACGGTACAGGCAAAACTTTTCCTACGTTTTGTCTGAAACGGCTTGACGGAATCAACTCAACTCAAGGAGTCCCTGTGCCATTTGGACCAATTTTCGAGCAGTTGTATTGACTTTGAAAGCAAACTTTCTTCATCACCTTTGAACTCTGATCCCTGTCATGAGCACCACACGGGAGTATGTATGTAGAAGCAGAACCAGTCTAACATATTCATTAGGTCGATGCCGTAAGGCCAGATAAAAACATTACTTGTTTAGCATCCGGGACACTTTAGTTTTTCAGGGTCGGGGGGGGGGGTTATTTTTTTATTTTTAGTAGGTATTAGCTGAAAAGATAGGTAAAAAACAAATATATATTTTTTTTAATTTTCAACTTTTAGAGTAGGCAATATTTTAATGAAAAATGCATTCAAAATTCAGGGGTCTTGGTATTTTTCAGGTCGGGAGGGACGCTAAACAAGTATTTTTAGCTCACCGTGGTGAGCTTATACAATGGTTGTGCGTCCGTCGTCATCCGTCGTCGTCGTCGTGTTCCGTTAGCAGGGCACGTTTCGTAACCGCCAGAGCTATTGATCTGAAACTTGGTACATGTATACCCCTAGGTCAGATGACCCATGACACCAAGTTTCGGTCCGATTCGACTCTTAGCTTGGCCACCAGGTGGCGGAAACCAAAAACACAAAAAGTGCAATAACTCCTGAACTAATGACTAGATCTTCTCCAAATTTTTATCATAGGTGTATCTAATAAGGATACATAACATATATAACGGGTTTTTGATTTGACCTACTTTTCAAGGTCACAGAGGTCAAAGTTCGACAAAAGTGACGAACCTGCCACAGTTTGTCATTATTTCACTAAGCGACTTTATATCTTGCATAAACATGCATTGGAGGGGTACCTTTAAAAATACCAAGTTTCGGCCCGATTGGACATCCAATATGGCCGCCAGGTGGCGTAACCTGAAAATCAAGTAACTGCTATTTGACGTGGAGTGCTCAAATTTGATATTTACGTCCCTCTAGATGACCTTTCCATGCATGTCGAATTTCGGACTGATTTGACTTCCAAGATGGCCACCAGGTGGCGTAACCCAAAATCATCAAAGTGCTGTAACTCAGGGACGACTTGACCCAAAGTGCTCCAATTTGCTATGTGACCATCTGCAGATGACCTTTATGTGCACGTTAAGTTTCGGCCCAATCGGACATCCAATATGGCCGCCAGGTGGCGTAAACCGAAAATCGTCAAAGTGCTGTAACTCGGGAACGATGTGACCCAAAGTGCACCTACTCGGGAATGACTTTAACCAGATTGCTCATCCCTCTGTCATCAGACTGTTATGTCCAACCCGGTGAGCACATGGTCCATGGACCATTTCATTTTATGTGGCCTGATTATGAACCCAAAACACGCCCACAACCATGACAACCGATCAGGTCATAGACAGTGTTCCTTTATTATTTGGACGTATAAACATCTGGAAACGAGACTGGTGATCTATGTGTTATCACATCTTGAATACTGAATATGTTGTAGCTGTCATCACGCCTCGACTGGCTGTTTCTCAGTCCGTGGCCGGGAAAGCCACACAAAAAACATCAAACATTGGCGGAAGGTAGAAAAACGTCGAGATGCGCCAAGCGAGGGGTCTTTAAATCACTTTTTCTAGACAAAGCAATACAATAATGTATAACCTTGGGATTCACAGACATCGAGACAATGTGCCATTGTTGATAGTTTATTGTTTTCTCTGGGGGTGGCGCAGTTTATTGTTTTCTCGGGGGATGGCGCAGTTTATTGTTTTCTCGGGAGATGGCGCAGTTTATTGTTTTCTCGTGGGATGGCGCAGTTTATTATTCCCGGGAGATGGCGCAGTTTATTGTTTTCTCGGGAGACGGCCCAGTTTCAATCATTTGGCGGGAACCACTCCAAAAAAAAACGCAGCAAAGCAGCGTATGAATAATCCGTCATCACGATCGTCGATTTTAACAAGGGTTGTCTTGTTAGTATTGGATCATCATAGTGAAGTCCATTTGCCAACATTTAGCACTGATTTGATAATTTCCGTCTGTCAGTTGGCACTTTGAAAATCGTTTTAGCTACCTCCATCAAATAAATAACTGATTTTTTGCGACATTTGCAATTTTCAATTTCTTTATGGGGAGACCCAGGGACAGTGTGGTGAGGCCTTTTTTTCTGGGGAGACCCAGAGTGAGTGTGGTGAGGTCTTAAATTCACTGCTAGTTAATTGCCCATTTCTAGAGACAGTGTGGTGAGGTCTTATTAAACTAGAAATTGACTTACCAGTCAATTTGAAAGACCGCCCTTTGAAATTGGGAGCTAAGACGCAGTTGATTGATCGAGAATTATCGAACGGCCAGGGTTGGTGCCAGGTTGAAATAGGGAGAATAAAAGTCTCCCATTCCTAAAAGCAGAAAGACTTTTTTCCAAAGAGGGAGACTTGACTTCTCCCTACTAACTTCAGAAGGAGAAGCTGTAAAGGTCACTACTATTCAGTGATAAACTGAACTATGTGCTATGTGCTGCCAACAGGGTCCAATAACAGGTATGTGGCGGACCAGAAAGGGATTGACTCTTCCCCCACATCCATTGAATAATCAATCAAGATAGGAACCAGTCCAGGGTGATCACAACGCCATCTTCAGCATACATGAACAAACTATGGACATGTGTAATGTTACAAATGTAGCTGTATGCTGTATGTAGTACTATGAATTGCCTGAAGATGGCATTTCAGTCAACAGTTTAAAAAATGACAAATTTCACCCAAATTTCGCACTATTTGTGCACGGATGAACCCAAGAATCAATAGGATTCTGTGTAATATGCTCATCTACCATTTCTGAAAATTTTACCGCGATACATGGCGTTTTTCGTTAGTTATCTTGCTGAAACCGCAGATTGGATGGAGAGATCCAGAGAGAGAGAGAGAGA
>NMRB01000647.1:236240-252013 GCA_002633025.1 Notospermus geniculatus
CGCATCCAATATGGCCGCCATGGCTGCCGTCTTGATTTCGGTTTCCGCTCATTTAAGGGAGAACGACTGCAGGGATTGCTTTCGTTTTAACGTGATAGATTCCTATTGACCATAGGAAGGTTCCTTTCGAAAATCGGACTCGTAGCGCATCCAATATGGCCGCCATGGCTGCCGTCTTGATTTCGGTTTCCTCTCATTTATAGGAGAACAACTGCAGGGATTGCTTTCATTTCAACGTGGTAGATTCCTATTGACCATAGGAAGGTTCCTTTCGAAAATTGGACTCGTAGCGCATCCAATATGGCCGCCATGACTGCCGTCTTGATTTCGGTTTCCGCTAAATTACGGCAAAACGACTGTAGGGATTGCTTTCATTAGCTCACCTGTAGTGAGCTCTTATGGTGGACCATTTTCTGTCATTGATCTCCACAGTCAGACAACGTTCTACAAATGAAGGTCTTCTCTATAGCCATACAATTACCAACAACCAAAATCAAAATTGCCACACTGCCAGCACAACAACCATATTTCAGAGGTCCAGCTGGACCAAAAATAAGTGCAGCCAACACGGTGTCTCGATCAACTGATGATGGAGTACAACACTTCAAATGACCAAATGACAGATATTCTTGGGTCAAAAATAGGAAAAAATGTAGCTCGGCAGTGGCTGTATAAAAGGAGCCAACAGAATTTTATTTGAGCCATTGGCGATATTGGAGCCCTATATTTTTCCAAGGAACCTTTGTGTTACTAATATGAAACAACTCCCTGCACTCATTCGCCCTTAAATGACCTTTTCCCAAAAAATCTCCTGCCCATTTCATTATCACCTGTCCTCAATAACAAGTTTTCACCTCAGCCACGAGGACCGTTATGGCGCCAAAGCGGGGGGTATAATTAGTGATTGCTCGCAATCACTGTATGTCTAGTTCTAACTGCCGGGAAATGTTACATCATATATTAACATAAACAAGATGTATCGACTGCGCCAAATATCATGCAGGTGGTATAACAAGCAGGGATAAGCGTGCCCAAGAGATCTAAACCCGGTCGCATAAAAGTAAATCATTGAGTAGTTGCCCTTCAGAAAAGCATTCGAGCATGCTGTTGATAAGTATTGGCTTGAGCTCCTCCAACATTGCTTCTCGAGCAGTCACATAAGCAGTACACGAAAGAAAGAAATGTTCATATGTTTCAGCCCCTGAATTGCAAATAGGGCAGATCTGGCTGTCCGTGATGCCACGCCTAGTTAGATCTGAACGGAGAGTAGTATAGGGTAATCGAAATCTGCATAGGTATACTACGTATGTTAAAGGAACTGGACGTCCAAGTTGTAAACACGATATTCACTTCAGTACATATCACTGACAATAGGTGGCAGCACCACAGGCACCGAATGGTTAGGGAACCAGTCTATAATCACTGAAAATGGAGACGGTCGTCGTCGTCCGCATAGCATGATCATGATTAAATGAATAGAGGCAGGAATTGCTGTCAGCGAGAAAAATCGTTTTCTGCGAGGGCAGTTAGTGGAAAGGATGTCCTTGGCGTCAAGGTCGCGTCACCATTGGCCCTGCAATTTGCGAGTGTGTAGCCTAGTAGCGCCAAATCGATGACCCCACCCCACTGCACCACTACTTCCTCCATGACCTCTGCAATTAAATGCAAGCACGCGTGAGGCAATCCCTGTGTTGTAAGTACCGATAGGCCTACTAGGCATCAATAGGCCTACGTATGTCACATCATCCGATTCTGATCATGCACAGATGGATGAAGCTAGTCCTCGGCCTACCTAGGCCTATCACGTTAGCGTGTGATTATAGTAGGCCTAGGTGGTCATGAGGTCTAGGACTATGGCTGGTATTCATAAAAGTTAGCAAATGCTTTCACTTAAGATTTGCACAGCGAGGTCCAATGTAAATGCACTACAAAACTTGAAGTAAAAGGTGCTAAGGTGGGGGTCTACCAAAATCAATATAATTTGGTGCATATATGCCCCTTGGCTCAAGTACCAAAAATGCACAATATGCACAACATTTCATCCAGTCGTTCTGAGCACATGGTCGAAATTGAGTTTGAGGTGTTGGTGTGGCCAATTTTGGAAGATTCTGAAAGGGCAGTATTGAATTACCTCTTGGTAGGAAACGGAAGAAGATGTGATACTACAATTTTGCAAGGGACTTTCCTATCATATTACATGTATCTACATTTTATCAGAAGATCACAAAAATAAGAGTAATTTGAGAGAGAAATTGATATAGTTCTACCCCTACCCCCAAGAATACCTGATTTTGAGGAGCCATGTTGAACACCCTCCAAATCAACTGCTGCTCCAACTCACTGGGAATAACAAGCAAGAGAAATATTTTCGTTATCTGAAAAAGAAATTTGGAATTCGCAACAGTTCAAGAGTAATAGCTCCATTGTTCGAAGGCTCTTTACCAGTACTTGTATGGTGCTGCCCTCGAATGTGGGTAGGATAACCGACAATAAACTCCAAAGTTTTACTTCTTTGAGCATGTTCTTACATCACATCATGGTTAAGGGAATGGAAAATTAAAATACAAGTTTTTCATTCCCAAAACCATGTAGGCCTACATGTAGCTGAAGGAAGCTTCGGTAATCCATGAGATGGCACCACACCGACTATTCAAGATTACATCATGGGCTAGCCCGTGTCACGTTCAGCTTGTTCCAGAGGAAGCTACCGGTGACATCAATCCAGTTATCCTCCAGTCAGCACAAGACCACACAATTATGAAGTGTTCCCTAGGGCTTCCAGATAGGGCTGCACATGTAGGCCTATCCCTGACCTGTACAATGCAAGTCCAAGTCAATGGCTGCTATTCATCAAAATTAGCAAGTGCTTTTACTTAAGTTTTGCACAGCAATGTCCAATGTAAATGTATTTTAAAACTTGAAATAAACGCATTTGCTACCTTTTATGAATATCAGGAAAAATAGATATAGACCAAAAATGTGACAGTAGAGATTTTGGGAAAGCACACCCTTCCAGATCTCGGGCCCAATACCTCAGCAAATACTCGCCAGATCTCACTCATTTAGCGTCATAATAACGAAAACAACTTTTTGCACATGCCCTCCAAGTTTCATCAAGATCGGCCAACAACTTTGTGCACTATCATCTCCGATAAAAGTAAATGTATTGAAAATTCCATGCGCACATCCATAATCCATCGATAAAGCTTTCACATTGTGATAATAGATGGCGCAAAACAACCTCGCCTGTAAAAGACTCTTTGGGCCGATTTCACAAAGAGCGTTTAACACTTAGACGCGTGGAACTTCGTCAAATGCATGGTGGAAGTGCGTGCATTTAGTGAAGTTACACGCGTCTAAGTCTTAAACACCCTTTGTGAAATTGGCCCTTTGACTCCGACAGTTTGCTGTGAACACTCAGTGCACACGGATGGATGTACGCGATGATGTGCACGATGTACAGTCTTGTTCGTATTAATATCAACACCGATTATCTCAAATATCTCATAAACCACCAAACCAATTTAAATGCGGTTTTCTGCATAAGGATAGAAATATTGTTGACTACAACTGGGCATCAATGTTTTTGCACAAGATTAACTTCTTCATTGCGTAATCTGTCATTGAAAAAAAGGTCAAAAACACTTTTTTTGTTTCTGGATTTTTCACCAAAATTCCTTTGCTAGAATGAAGTTATGCCAAAATAAAGGTGATTTAGCAAGTAACTGTCAAAATCGGTCATTTAGTTTTTGAGAAATTGACGTTTTTGTAAAGCTATATCAACACCACTTGTGTTCCACTACCAACAACTTATGAGACGGCCCCTACATAATAATGCAAACCATGCATCATGTACCTTGTGTAGGCCGTCAGTGCATTCAAAATGCGTAGATCTATAGAACACATCAGGTTATCTTCACTGACGTCACGCTGGTCACGTGACTCTGCTATACTGGCCGTCAGATGATCTCCATTTTTGTCAACGTTTCATACGTACACCCCACTGAGCGCATCACAAAGCGAATCACTTAGCCTACGCCTGTCATTTATCGCATAAGAGCAGCTGGATTTTCGTGAAAACCGAGGAAAAGAAGGTGAATCGCCCATACGGCCTGCTGTGGAAGAATGCAACGTAGCCTTGTTACAACCAGAAATGTAGCCATAAGCAGAAATGTAGCCGTTTTTCCTACCAGTTATATTTTTTACATACTCTGTCAACCAGAAATGTAGCCCCGCCCAGAAATGTAGCCCCAGCCAGAAATGTAGCCAGATCGCCCAGAAATGTAGCCAAACCTCTCCCAACCAGAAATGTAGCCGAACTCGTCCAGAAATGTAGGCGAGGTCAAGTTTGGGCGAAAGTCTATTCCGATGTCAAAATATCACGATATTCCAACTAGGGCTGTTTGGTGTTTTGTTGCGTTAACTCTTTATGCCCAACTTCAATGTTTTCCGCTCTCCCCAGTTGGGTGTCGGTAATTGAATTCTTTTCTGGATCCCCACTTTAAACGAAAAATTTCATTGAGATGTAGGTCACCATCTGTTTCAGCTCCTTCAAATACTTCTCTGGACCCATGTTCCCGAAGCCGTCGTAAGGTTAACGATGTCGTTACGCTATGCATTTTTCCTGTTTTAACGACATCGTTAACCTAACGACGGCTTCGGGAACATGGACCCTGATCTATTTATTGACGTGCCCTGAAATTAAATTGGGCGCTTCTCCAGGAGGAGGCAAGTCGGCACTTTACCAGGAGCGAATTCGAACCACCATATCATTATGTAGGTGTGATAAAATCACTGTCCGCGTTAGTACTTGCATCAACGTGAGGGTTTGCTCAAATTGGAAAATGTATTAAGTGATTTCAACACGCACAGAAATATACAAAATGTACTTAAAAATTATTAAAAGTTAATTGTGAATGATAAATCACATATGACCGTAACCATTACCAGATCACTCTACTGATTATTGGTGAATAACAGGGGTGAAAGAACATAACGAGTTAAACAAGATAATTCCTTTAGATGGTAATCCTCCAAAAACAAACAATGATATGAAATACTAGTAGATTAGAGCGACATTTGAAGGAGCCGAAACAGATGGTGGCCTATATGACATTTTGCCCTAAGTGCAGATCCAGTAAATAATTCAATTGTCAACACCTAACGGGGGAGAGCAGAAAAATTTGAAGTCGAAATCAAAGGTTTATGCAACAAAACACCAAACAGCCCAAGTTGGGATCTCGTGATAGAGCATCAGAATCGACGTTCTCCCAAACTTGACCCCGGCTACATTTATGGACGAGTTCTGCTACATTTCTGGTTGGGAGTGGCTTGGCTACATTTCTGTGCGATCCGGCTACATTTCTGGTTGGGGCAACATTTCTGGGCGGGGCGCGAAATTTGTTTTCCCACATGAGTTCGGGACACCAACCTTATCTCATTTGCATACAGCCAATCAGGGCTGTTGTTGACGTAAACATGGTGGAGCACGTGCGCAACTTACCCAGATAAATTGCTTCGTTTGATGATAGGTGGCAGTGTTGAATAAATCCGCATTATGATAATAGCTTTGGTTTTGAGGAATATCTTAACCTTCTTCCTAAATACCTGTTATTCCCCATGATCGAATTTAGAATCGGTTCGCCTTGGTATGAAAGCAACTGCAAAACAGTGCAGTTTGATCTGCTGGGGGTCATATATCATGAATAAAGAGTCGATCTCCTCCTCGCTTCAAAAGTAGGCCTAAGGCCAAGTAAAAAAAACGTATGTCATAAGGGGCACAGTCCGCGTGAGCTACTGCGAAACTAATGTATTAGGCCAGCCCTGCATACCACCATATATAAATACACACAACACACCTGGATGACCTAATTTCTGTCCGCAGTGAAGTACACCTGACTGCGGACAAGACTTTGCAGTAGCTCATGCGGTGTGTGTCCCTAATGTTTATCGTCCACCTGATCCCACAAAATTGGCAAGGGGGGCACTTTTTATTTTTTATTTTGGAAGATGGGTTTCCAGAGGGCAATATCATGAATATTGCCAATCAGATCACAAGAGTCACCATCGACCATAGTCACAGTAAGTCTTTGTTGCTTTTTTACTTTCAATTTCTGCCTCACTAACAGCACTAACAAATCAATTTTAGGCCTATGACTCAACAAACATACAGCGGAAGCGCTATTGCACTTGTGGGGAGTGTTTTTCTGGTGCAAAATTCAAAAATAAAAAAACAATTGGTGCGGCCCTGATTTTAGGCACGGGCGGAGACGATAAACATGAGTATTTTTTTACTTGGCCTAATCCAAATTTTGAGAAGGCGAAATAATTTCTCTCTAATTCGGAGTCCTACTTTCATCAAGCAGTTTTCAGGGTGTCCTCTTCAGAAAATTTCAGAAGAGAATAATCAAATAGAGTCATATGACTACATATGTATTTCCATTAATTAAAGATTTTATTTCATGTACAAAAATAACCAAATAGCAAACAGGTATAACGACACTGCTCCATGATAGTACCATACCCGTACCTGAGTGAGGACTCTCCATTGTGATATGTGGTAATCATCTGAAGCACAATATTCTAACCACTACACGTGCTCCACCATGTTTATGTCAACAACAGCCCTGATTGGTTGTATGCAAATGAGATAAGGTTGGTGTCCCCAACTCATGTGGGGAAAAAAATTTCGCGGGCGGGGCTACATTTCTGGTTGACAGAGCCATGTAAAAATGTAACTGGTAGGAAATCCGGCTACATTTCTGATTGACGAGATGTTTGCTACATTTCTGGTTATGGCTACATTTCTGGTTGTAACAGCCTCAAATGACCGACGACGACGTCAAAACGGCTACAGTTCTTCCTCCACAGCGTCTTTTTGTCTCCATCAGTTGCTCCACGAAATTCACAATTTCAAAATTACAAATTTCGTGGGTTATATCCCAAGCTTAGATTCGCTGTTTGCCGTGTTCTAAATGCTATTCGAAGGCAGCAAAGCCACAGCAGTTGTGCAAATACACACTTAGTAGGCAATAAATTCCCCATGTAAGTACTGAAATAGATCCAAGATGGCGGCATTTGATTCTCTATTCAGACACCTTGTCTGGCACGACCGGTGGTCTTTAACTCAAACGCCAAGTATAATGACGTTGTACCCGTGGTTCAGTGCTGGCCAAATCCAATGTATTTAAATCGTCACAAAATACATGTATGTAAAAGAACTGAAAATCTCTATTTACAGGGCTGTCAGTAGCTTGTCTATTAGGTTGTCGAGGTGAGCTCTGAGGGCTCATTCATTGATACAAATGTATATTTATGGCATCATAAAGACACACAAAGGAACAGGGTTAAAAATGATGTTGCAGCGACGTGCAGTTCTTGGTATAATCAACACTTCCTCATTTTAAAGAACACCAACACATCTACATTGACTGTATTCCATCTGCTATTCTTACAAACTTGATCTTGGTTGCTTCCATCCCACGTGTTATTGTTTATATCCACCTGTTCTGCGGTAGATGGTCACTTCCTCCCACTCATCTGATGATTCACTCTCCTTCTGTTCAATGTCCGACACGTCCACCAACTTATCAGGTTTATTGTCAACAGAAACGTCGACAAGCTCCCTCAACAGAGTCTGTTCCCTCAACCACGAGTGTCACATCCTCATGTTCCTGGTCAGTTTCTTCCTCAGAGAAGACAAAGTATCCCAACTTACTGACAGGTCCCAGGAGGCTGGAATAGGTTCCAACAGAGCTGGTCTGTTCCTCTCCTCCTCCAGACTTTGATTTCACCTTCTCATCGAAAAACTTTCTCTGCAGCCTCCTGTTTCTCTGCATCTGTTCCTTCAGGAGCCTGGTCCTGGTCCTCGGGAGAACTTGTCTCTTCCTCTTCTCCATCAGGACTATTATCAGATTCTGACGTCTCTACCTCATCAAGTTTATAACCCCCTGTGACCTGACCATCAAAACCTTCCCTAACAGAGTCCGTTCCCTCCCTCACGATTGTCACCTCCTCATGTTCCTGGTCAGTTTCTTCCTCAGAGAAGGGGAAGTATCCAAAGTTACTGACATGACTGACAGGTCCCAGGAGGCTGGAATAGGTTCCCACAGAGCTTGTCTCTCCTCCGCCAAAGGAAGCACCAGATACTGACATTTGCTTTTTATCTACTAACTTTTTCTGCAGCTTCTCGAGTATCTTCATCAGTTTATCCAGGAGGCTGGAATAGCGTTCTCTTATCAGGCTTGGTCCATCGTCATAGAACTTCTCCCACAGCATCTCCTTTATCTGCATCAGTTCCTCCAGAAGCCTGGAATAGGTTTCTTTTATCATCCATGATTCACAGAACTTTCCCCCTAGCCTCTCTTTTAACGACATCACTTCCTCCAGGAGGCTGCAATAGGTTCCCTCAGAACTTGTCTCTTCCTCCCCTCCACCCGCACAAGCACCAGATTCTGACGTCTGCATCAATAGACTATAACGGAGGCTGGAAAATATTCGTTCAGAGCAGGCCTTGTCCTCTTCTCCACTCAAGAACCCACTCAGCTGCCACTTCATTGTGCTCTCCAACATATCCAGTTCATTCAGAAGGCAGAGAAAGGTTGCGATACAGCTTGCCTCTTCCTCTCCTCCAGTATTATCGATGTAAACACATTCTGACATCCCCTTTCTCTGCAGCGACCTGACTGTCTGCACCAACAAATTCACTTCATAACGGAGGCTGGAAAATGTACGTGTCTGCGCCTCTTCTCCACCAGCACCAGATTCTGACATCTCCATTTTGTAGAGTTTATCCACAAACATTCTCAGCAGCCTTGCCACCCGAAGTGATTTCTTTCGGTCAATCTTCTGTCCAACCAGGACGTTCTAATCAGGATTCCAGAACATCGGAAGGTTACTCTCAGCCAGGCAACCTTCCAGGTCCCTGTATATGATATGTACCATCTTGATCAAATTCATTTTTCTCTTGAGGAAGTCCTCAACGTTGTGTAGGAAGACAGTTTTCAGGTAATAGCTAGTGACATATTTGTCCGTGTTGTAAAGGAAACCATCCTTATCCTGTATCATTATCCTGCAGACATCAGGGTTGCGTAGACACTTTGCCGCGATGTATGCATCTCTAACCCAGGGTTCTAGACTTCTAATATGCCTCGTCTCGAGATGAGGAAAGGAGATACGGTAGAGTTGTGTACGCAGGTCTTCCTGGTTATTTTCTCTCACTGACTTACCACGTTCACTGTCCTTGTGAGGCGGCTTGGCCACCAGGTAGAAACCATGTCTTCTTCTCTTTCCATCATCCACGTCCTCGGAATGAGATCTTCTGGCCATTGGTCCTTGAAGTGAATGGCTGGCACCAAGTCAACAGATATCGCCAGGGTCTTATCAATGTTGGGGTGGCATCTGATCTTTATTTCCGTGCTTGCATGGCCGCCATCTCTTACCTTACCAACATCTGAGCAAATCCGTGTGTCCACTTTTGTCAATGTATCTTCTAAACTGGAACAGAAACCATCATGAAAAGTTTTACTTGATTTCATGCTCTCCTCTTTACCGTATCGTACATACCCATTCTCAATATGGTCTAATTTGCCGCGACTGTATTCATAAGATTCAACTCTCATGATATAATCATTTTCATCTGGAACCATGACCTTAGCTCGCTCTGCTGAACTACCACACGGCGTGTCTTTGGCACGGCGTGTCATTGAAGTTTCTTTCAATTCATAGGTACATGCAATTCTCTGAATGCGATCATTGATATCGCTTATAATCTCCCCAGACTTCCCTGCTGGTATACTGTGAACATCACCGATGCCTGGACAGCTGATCAGATCAGAAACTTTCGGAAGATTATCAGTCACTGTATCTGGCAAGGAAGAGGTGGCTTTCAGTAGATCAGACCTGAGTGAAGGCAGGTCATCTAACATGGTGTAGTCGATAACGTCTTGTAAAGGTAAGTGCCGGCGTCCCTTCACATCCAGTCGGCCATTCGCCACTTGGATGAGAGCCATGAGAGCCTCTACATTGTTTATACCCCCAAGGTCTATTGTTTGTCGGTTTTCTGGTGTTGATAATAAAGCAACTATCTGTATTATCTTCTCGTTAGATTTTGCGTGGTCGTGCATTGACTCCAGCATCCCTCGTTGAGCATCACATAACTGTCTGCAGACATCAAAGTGTCCTGATTTAGATGCCCAAAACAGAGCATTTTGTCCACTGTAGTCAGTTATATCGACCTCTGCCCCATTGTCAATCAGACAACTCACAACTTCAGTGTGTCCATAACGAGAAGCTTTGATAAGGGCGGTCTGTCCCTGAGAATCCTTATCGTTTATGTTGGCTCCATTCTGAAGTAGCTGACGGACAATATCATGATATCCGTTCTCAGAGACCAGCATAAGTGCTGTCCGCCCAGGACATGATTTGAGAGTGTCCTTAGCTTCTGAAAGTGCATAATCGTCCTTTGCGTTCACGTCAATATACCTGACTCAATAAGATACGCAGCTATCTCCCTCTTCCCCTCATCAATGGCAAACAATAGCAGATTCGAACCCACGCCTCCACATAAGGCAACACCGCCAGCATTGAGGGAAAGCATGCACACCACTGTGCTAAATCCCCATCTTCAAAAAAGATGGTTCAATAGCCAGCTTAATGCACGAAGTCCCTCAATACCCTGGGGAAGCGTGGACCCGTGGTGACACCTTATTATTGACCAACTAACGAAACTATCTATAAGATACTCCCGGTACAGTCGATAGGCATACCGACCAACATAGCAGACCTATGATTATTTCAAACAATAGCAGAGACCTTCCAGAATCGTCCTTAGCGTTAACGTTAGCGCCTCCATTGATAAGGTACTTAGCTATCTCCATCTTCCCCATATCAATGGCACACCATAACAGAGACCATCCAGAATCATCGTTAGCATTAACGTCAGCTCCCCCCCCCCCACTATAAGATACTCTGCTATCTCCCTCTCCCCGTTGAAAATGGAATACAATAGAGGAGAATTTCCACTCTCGTCCTTAGTGTTCACGTCAGCTCCTCTCTCTATGAGATACGCAGCTATCTCACTCTCACCATTTTCAATGGCATACCATAGCAGAGACTTTCCAGAATCGTTCTTAGCGTTCACGTCAGCAGCTCCATCTATAAGATACTTAGCTATCTCCCTCTCCCCCTTATCAATGGCCCACCATAGCGGAGATCTTCCAGAATCGTCCTCAGCATTAACGTCAACTCCTGACTCAATAAGAAACTCAACTATATCCCTCTTTCCCTCAGCAATGGCATCCCATAGCAGAAACCTTCCGCAATCGTCGTTAGCGCTAAGGTCAGCTCCTCCTGCTATGAGACACACAACTATGTCACTCTCCTCCTTATCAATGGCATACCATAGCAGAGACTTTCCAGAATCGTCACTAGCGTTAACGTTAGTTCCATTCTCTATAAGATACTCAGCTATCTCCCTCTCCCCCTTATCAATAGCACACCACAGCGGAGATCTTCTGAAATAGTCTGTAGCGTTGACGTCAGCTCCAGCTTCTAACACATGCTTAACCATTTCCCTAGAGAACCATCCGCCCATATTTGTCGTTGGCATCGACTGATGATCCGGCGTCCAGTAATGTCCGGATTTCTTCATCATCAATTCACCATCTCTTGAATTATCAACCTCGGCTTCGGCAGCAAGTGAGTCTGCCATGACCAGTTCTTTGGCCTACCACAGTGACATGTACTTATTGGCATGCACGTTCTAAAAACAAGACTGATGTCCCTGACCAATTTTACTACCCAGTCCCCGACGGCTTGTTGTACACTGTGTCCACAACAGCTGTCTTTCCTTACACATTTGGAGAAGGCCCTTTCAAGAAATCAGAGATCACCAGAGGGAACAGTCCACCCAGTCCCTGACAAAGGAAAAGGGAGATCATCAAACCACATCACAGGATAACGGATGCCACATCTAAATGAACTAGGATGAGGAAGAGAAAGTGCTCTGCCAATAGGAGCAGTCAGCCGCGCATATTGCCAACAGATGGCAGCAAAGTTCTAGCGGACCAATGTACAGGAAAATCTACGTGATTGCTGCTCGATCAATAATGACTGGGTCCGCTACATGCATTGAATTGGGCCGTAGTGACATCTAGTGGTCAACTCGCTGACAGCTCCTATTTGTTTTATCCTAGAATCAATTTGTGAAAGTCATCAGAGAATTTTTCGTGGCGTTTTTCGTAACTCAAATCCGCAATGCGCCGCAGCACGGCTGTTGTAGGACGAATGTCGATGGGGACGGAGGTGAACGCACACCGACACTGAACAAAAATATGTCACGCAGATCGGCGCTGTTCGCTTGCTCATTTCTTTGAAATTGTGAGCTTAACTTGCGATAAGTTTGGGCCATTGTGTTAAGACAAACAGTTGACCCATGCTATCGATGAACACAAGAGCTGACAATATTGACTGGTATTTTGGCGATTTTGATGGCAAAACTGCCCTTTCAGTTGAAGCGAGAAACAAAATGGCGGCCGTGGGACCGTCTCAACCGGAAGCATTTAGCGGGAAAACATTCCAATCGGAAATATTTTCCGGGAGAACAATGCGAAGTGTTGACCACTCATGTGACTGCTCTCGGTCAATCATATTCACGGAAGCTTACTTGAGGTGTGATATTGTCACCTGTATAATCAAAACAGGACATCATGATAAAATGAAACAATGACCGCCATCGATTTGTCCAGGCTCGACATGTACAGTCTTGTTAAAAGTAAAAAGACAGCTAATATCTCAGCTAATACCAAATGTTCCAACCTCAACTTATATTATGTTATGCCCTATAATGTTGTTAGAAGGATCACAAATTGAGGGGTTGTGACAAGATATCACTAAAATATCATGAAAATATCAATATCAAAAAAGCTTCATTTGTCAAAATAGAATCAGCGTGATATCATTCACGAGTTAATCCTATGAATTTCTGTGAAGAAACGTTCTAAAAATCATTTCTCATTTTCCAGATATATCAGAATATCATCAGATTTTATGAATTTGATATTTTGCAAAATTCGATAGTTCACATATTTTCCCCTCATCAACAGTCACTCATCATGATAACATAATAGTTCATACTGATTATTCCATCATTTTTACTTTAATAGACGAGAATTTAATGCAAGTCTTAAAATGCCCCAAATATATAGCGTGTTTTTCTGATGATATTTCTCGAAAACGACAAGAGATTTTTCGAAACGTTTTTCACAGAATTTCTTAGAAATCATCATGGAATAATATCAAGCTAATTTTGAAATGAAAATTGGGGATTCTAAAAATTGCGTTTTTTCTTGATATTTTGAAATTCTAATATTTTCATGATAATTTGCCACAAATCCTAAATTTTGTATGTCATCATTTAGGCAACATATTTTTGTGTACAAAAGTGGCAATCTTGCCTATAATTGACCATTAGCATCTCAGCAGCATAGGAAACATCACTGTCTTTTTATTTTTTTAACAAGACTGTACATGTAGATTATCTTCACCCATCTTCTTAAACGTTAGGCCGTGTATTGATTTGTAGAAGTTCTAAAATATTTCACTGACCTGTACAAATCTTTGTCACAATTCCCCGGTCATGAGTCATCTGTCAGCCATCTGAGGACGGAAGTAGCGCTGGAGCTCGTCAATGAACACACGATATGTGATGTTCTCGGCAGGATCACGCGGTAACTCTGACCAGTTCTATCAAGTCCTCCCTAGACTTGTCCACAATCCACATTTGTAGAAGCAGGAGTCCTTTCTGCAGTAGAAGAGAGGATATCATTATCAGGTGGATCAAGGACTTGGGGATACCCTCTCTCCCGATGTTTTTCGTAATCTGCTGCGAATGCTTTTCCGAAACCATCCAAGAATAAAAAGCAGTCAGTAGATCTTCCACGTTTCCTGAAATTATACAACATTATGGCGGAAATACCATACATAAACGAGGCCTATTAGGCCTGAGCTCATGCTCAGCTGACCGTCGCAGTGGCTTGGGTGAAGAGTTAAACATCCAACCACCAAAAATGAAGTAAGCAGACAACAACCAGTGGATAAAATGTTTTTTACTAACCAGAGAATCTTTTTTATTAGAAATTGCCTCGCGAATCAATTTGATAACCAGCAGTAAAGCCTCTGTTTTTAATCGTCAAATTTTTTATCAAATTGTGAATACTTAAAGTCGTTTTTGACATCGCCATCTCGGCCCACATGTTGTATGTCACTATTAGATCCTGAATCCAGTAGACAACCTCTTGATTCCCTAAAATTACTGGTCTTGAGCGCTATCATCTCTAGGATTGTGCGAGTTAACTTCTCTGTTTCACAGCAGACCCCCCCCCCATCCCAGCGCTTCTTGTCAAAATTAAAAGTTAGTTTAAAGATAATATATCACGACTTCATTGTTTACGTTTAATGTTTGTAAACATTGATGTTTACATTATGTTATTTTGGACTTTTGGGACATGCCAACCCACCAAATTGAATGTTTTCATTATCAAAAGAATTTCTAGAGGGGCACGCCACCAACAAATTACTCATAAGACAAAGAAAAACGAGAAATAAACAAACAAAATGTAAATAAACAATGATTTTCGTGGCCCGCGAAAATATCCGTGATATATTATCTTTAAGTTTGGTATAGTTTGATATTTATTAGAGAGCTTGAGAACCGCTACTTATCCTTAAACCGAAACGTATACGTTTCCCGATACATTTGCGTTCTGACGTATCTTTAATTCATTTGACAAAAGGACAACGTATACGGATGCGGATACGTAAACCTAGATAAACAAGAGGCCCATGGGCCTTGCGCTCAGCTGACTATAACCTGCCAACTCAAGAGGTTGAAACAGGCGAAACGAGATACAACAGTGCGCCTTTTTTAATGGTCAGAAGCAAATATTTAGCATTCCTCGTGGAAATCAGTGGAAAGGGGTATCACTTTAGACCACTTGAGTAGGAAGGGGTCTATATCTGTCGATGAATGGAGATACAATGTAGATGTCGTACCGGTATTGCACCCACTTGGTGGAAGGGGTTAATTCGTGAATCATGATGTTGTATCATATCAGACCTATTTCGGGACCCATTTGGGTGGGAAGGGGGTTAATAATCATTTATAAATCGAGATAGATATCGTATTAGACCTACTGGGTGAGGAGGGGTTAACATCAGATAATAGGCCTGCAATTAATTTTTGATGAATCGAGATATATATCTTTTGACACCCATTGGGTGGTAAATAATGGGTGGTAAGGGGTTATAAAAGATGGGAACAAGTCCAGATGACCTTACTAGTGGTGGATGAGGTGAGCAATATTTCTATTCAAAAATCTCAAAAGAAAATGCCTCTTTGGCATTTTGTAGCAGTAGGCCTAGACTTACTAAATAAATCCCACTACTATTGGTCAGGTAGACAATTGGCCTACCGGTACTTCTGAGACAGCCCCTGTGGTCATGTCAATTTTGTCACCTGAGAACTGAAACTGGAACAGGCTGAGGCCTTGACTTCAGACAGTGTATCAGTTATATATGTCATGATGATATTGTGAGCCCTACATGCATTAGAAGATGATGATACGAATAACATCATCGCTCCAACAAGGTAAAAACTACTTGGTAGCCTGGATGGCCCCCAGTGGTTAGTGACACCACAGCTAGCACTAATTCATAGTGACGAGGTTGATCATTATGTTGTGTCAACGCATGCTTCATAGACTGTTCAAATCTGC
>NMRB01000647.1:271434-282085 GCA_002633025.1 Notospermus geniculatus
AACACATGAACTGGATCATACCTTCGTGTTCTGATCCCATCAGTACGTCCTCGTTGACAAGATAATCCGTGAGAATCATGTTGACGCGAAGTTAATTCAGGAACAATCAGAAACTCAGCGAGTTTGTCAGCGACTCGAGAAATTTTCACAGCTACCATATTTGGGATATGACCAAGACGGGATAGAAACTTCACTGTGATTGGCTGGATTCGGCGGAGTCGAGTGCTCCGCTGGTTCCCCACTGAAATGGCATGGATGTCGCCAGGGTCTGAACCAAGCGCGAGTTGGGGAGCCGGTTGTGAAGACCCTGGGTGCGAAGATGCTTGTCTTGTGGAATGATACACTTGGAGATAGAGTCCAACATGGCCGACGGGGAACTCCTAATCATATCATGTAACCCTAAAGCACTATTTACACGAGCCGATTTGGTCGGACGACAGAGTCGTATCAGATTTGTCGTCCCGATTTGTCGGGATCGGCTAACTTGTTTACACGGGACGATTTATTCCTCGGATTTATTCATGCGTCCCTTAGGACCTCGTGTGTCATTGGCCCAGTCAACACGAAAAGCAGCCGATATCGGGTGAAAATAGAACACCCGACTTCTGCACACGATGCCGCACCGACAAAAAATCGTCTCGGAAGTCTAGTATACAAGGTGCGTTTTTGTCGTACGTCTCTGTCGGACGACACAATCGTCCGACAAAATCGGCTCGTGTAAACAGGGCTTATTCCTAACCCTAGAGAATCCCTGGGAATCCCGGTGGGGTTAGGGTTAGGGTTACAAATGATTAGGAGTTCCCCGTCGGCCATGTTGCACTCTATCTGTATCGGGTTTACCATTTACCGTATCCGACGTCCCAGTCTCCTACACACTGGCACTTTTGGGGCTCAAAAGCCGTGAACACCACTAGATGGCACTCCATGGGCTCCAGCCAAACACCACGCTTTCTCACTCGGAAATTCCGCGAAACAAAAGCGAAATGAGAAGTGCCTTGTGAAGTGCTGCCACCAAGGGGTCTTCACGACTGTTAATGTCTAAGAGAGCCAGACGCGGAGTGTGACTTACCGAAGGGTGAGCACGTAGCGTCGTGCCAAGTGAGACAAGTGGAATGAAGAAATTATTGTCATTATTTGACCGAAGCATGCGAATAAGACAACTTCCTTTCTTTCACAGATGCCCATGCACACTATCAGTAAGTATTGTCTAACCTCAGGTCGAGGGTTTGAACCTTGTCTCTTTTCTTCCTCATTACCGTCTTCTTAACAGTTTTAAAGGGAATTGGTCGAGGCAGTCAAAAATGCCACCAAGAATAATTTCGTGGCCCACGAAATTCACAATTTCAAAATTACAAATTTCGTAGCAAATTTCAGCAGATTACATCCCCAGGTAAGCCTAAATTTGCTGTTGACCGTGTTCTAAATGCCATTTGAAGGCAGAAAAGTGACAGCAGTTGTGCAAATATGCTCTTAGTAGGCAATAAACTCCCCATTTGAGTAAAGTAATATATTCAAGATGGCGGCGTTTCATTATCTATTCAGACTCTTCCACTGGCACGACCAGTTCGCTTTAATCCCAAATGTTTCCCTCAATATTAGCCGTTTTCATTACCATCACATACTTTGCGTACAATGTTGAGTCTTACATTTATATCCCCATACTGTTATGTTTTAGGTACTTGTAGTAGGCCCCTAAAAGTGCTTTTTAGCACTTGATTTAAACTACTAACACTTAGATAATACATAACGTGTACATGTACTACATACAGGGTTTTTTTTATTTTTGATGGTACCTCCCATAGAGAGTGAATCAAGCCTCCAGGCAAAGCCGTGCTCCAGCCATAGGCAAAACCTGTGCAAATATGCGAACGTGCACCTGGGGACGAGGTTCCATTAGAAATTTGTTAAAATGGATCAATGACATTTTCAAATTTAGTTGGTCAAAATGTACAGTAATGGACACTAGTATATCTACACCTGATACTTTGAATATTTCAAATACTTCTGGGCCAATTTTAACACAGTTTGTTCCATATGAAAGTACATCTTGTTGGCCATATTTCTGCATCGAAGTTTTGGAAATATGGAAATATCGTAATAATTACGTAATAGCTCATCACAAAAAAATCCTAAAAATCGACATTTTTATTGTGTAATTTTTTTGCGATTTTTGATACAATTTTGATAGAGTAGAACTTTCTAAGGATCATGGACTTTGTTTCATCGAAATCTCTTGAGTGGTTGCTGAGATATTTAAGATTATCAAAAGTTCGATAATTTGAGATTTTTCAAATTATCACAAACTTTTGATATCAGTAGACAGAGCTCACCTAAAAACCAAGAAGTATGAAGTTTTGGAACGTTTAGCGGAAACTGGATAGAAGTTAAGCATGTTTTTCAAAATATCAATATTTTGATACTTTGAAAAATACGCTATATTTCTGCCCAGTTAAGGCCAAAAGTTCCAACATTTTGTAAACCCATATTCTGACATTAGCTTTATCTAATGGCACCAAAATATCCTACAAAACACAAAAATCTCAAATTATCAAAATTTTGATAATCTCAAATATCTCAGCAACCACTCAACATATTGTCATGAAACAAAGCCCAAAATCCTTAGAAAGTTCCACTCTATCACATCTGCAACAAAAATCACAAAAATATTACATAATAAGAAGTTTGATTTTTAGTGTTTTTTTCTGATGAGCTATTACATAATTACGATATTTTCACATTTCGAAAATTTTGATGCAGAAATATGACCAACAGGATATATTTTCATGTGCAACAAACTGTGTTTAAATTGGCCCAGTAGTATTTGAAATATTCAAAGTATCAGGTGTAGATAAACTAATGTCATGACTGTACATTTTGTACTATTCACATCAATTTCGAAGCGACAGATTTTGCAGAATACGCCTCCGAAGTTTGCCTGCCTAATGCATTTCCCATTAAACTAAAATCCTTCCTTCGCCTTTTTCTCAAAATGACGCTTGATATTGAGGACCCACTGTCATGGCGCCACAAGAAACCCTGCGAGCCATTTGCTTTAATACCAATATATGGTTAGGCGGTCGCCACGAAAGGTGGTGGCCTGCAAAACTAACTACACGAGAAAAACAACAAAATTTTAAAAATTCACAGGACACTGAAAATGAAATTTAAGGCTTTTTTAAGACCTCGAAAGCAAAAATGTGAAATTCCACTTTTTGAAGACCTTGAAAATGCTTTTTCATATTTAAGACTTTTAAGACTTTTCAAGGATGCCCAGGAAGCCTGTACATAGTACATGTTATGTATTATCTAAGTGTTAGTATTTTTACACTAAAAATTAATGAGTAAAGGGTATTCATTACATATCCAGAAATATAGCACAAAGGCGACACACAAAATATGATATAAAAGCAGAGGTCGTCCTCCAGAATTTTTGCAAATTTTCGACCCGAACCGGGGTCTTCTTTAGGCAGGGCCAGGCACTTTCTGTAGTATTTTGCAAGAAAGCGCCTGCCTGAAGAAGACCCTAGTTGGGGTCGAACATTTGCAAAAATTCTGGAGGACGACCTCTGGGTATTCATTAAACATGTTAAAATCCTTAAATCGACTGATTTAATTGCAGTTGTGTGCATGCTGGTGGATACTGCCGTGTGGACCGAAATTGTTGCAGTTACAAGTGTGTTAGCGACGTCAAAAGCAGGAGCTCATATTGTTTAGACCCGGCCTATATTTATTAGAGAGACGGCGCTGCTAGCACTCGATAAGGCTGTACGTGATCAAGCCTAGCATACCGGTGAATGGATTGCAGTTGCACATATTTAACTGTAATACTTTCGTTAAACTTGAATAAAGTTTAAAAAGACAAAATACAACATTATAATATGGGAAACTCCCACTTACCACATCGTCCCATCTGCGTGGATACAATTTTCTAAGTCCGAATTTTCCGTATTTCTATAGGGGATGTGGGTGGTAATTGGAATGATCATAATAGAATTGTCGCTGAAAAGGTCGGTTCCATGTCCCCATCAATGTGTGCTATACCGTAGGACATGCCAAAAACATGAAAAACTACGGTCTGTCAGTGAATACCAACTGTGACACAACTTGTTATGGTGTCCGATCTCAAGATCGGAAACCAAATTAGTCAGGTTAAGAAACCATACGTTAACGCTAACGCTAACGTTATTGACATCATTTTGACGTCACATGGAATGAATCTGTTGTATTTCTTCGGGGAGTGACGTCATTTTGACGTAATTAGCGTTAGCGTTAACGTATGGTTTCTTAAACTCACTATTGTGTTTGGTCGTGGTGTATGTCTGTGTGTAGGTGCGTGTGTGTGTGTGTGTGTGTGTGATTCTGTTCAGTCTGTCACACCTGTAACTTTGCTCCTGCAAGAGCTACAGACCCGGAAATGTTACCTACCCCCAGGTAACATGACCCGAGCTACAATATGGAATCAAAATTTCCGGTCTCCGATACCTGGTTCATGGTGAAATTGATATATCGAGAGTTGAGATTTTGTTTGTCACACTTTTGTTTCTTGAATATCTTGTCTCCGAGGGAAGGTAGAGCACTAGTAACAAGTTCCCAGGCGCGTGTCCAGAGGGGGGTCCAGGGGGTCCGGACCCCCCGCTGCTCGCGCAGGCCATAGATTTTTTTACCCATATTACTTCAAGCGAGCATAAAATCCTGGACCCCCCTCTGCTCGAAATCCTGGACACGCCCCTGGTTCCTTCCCTATGTTTATGACCCTTGGCAAGATACTGGCATCAACGAATTTATCCTGCAGTGTCAGCATCATAATGATATTGATATATCAAATTTGATATTTTGACATATCGGGAGATCTGCCACAGTAAGCGACTTTACACTGATATCACAACATCATAGCTCATCCACGGATGTTATTGCAAGTAAATTTTTCAGTTTGCCCCTGCTCGGTCGCATGATATTTGCTGATATCATGGCGAGATTTTATATTCAAATTTGATAACTTGACATAAGTCAGAATCTGGTGATGGTAGAAGCCTAAAACCTTCACCTACACCTAGGTTATCAAGGATGAGCTTTCAGATTACGCAATGACCTTGAAGGTCAGAGGTCAAGGTCAAGGTCTAACAGCTCTAAAGTGCAAATCTGCTCAGAATTTCAGAATAAAACTAATTGGAAGCACGTCTATAAGTTTAATCACGGATGCCTGTTCCAGTTACGCAATACTTCTCAAGGTCAGAGGTCAAGGTCACAGTTAACTAGCTCTACAGTAGTAAACTTCTCATCGGAAACCATTGACATCGCTCCGATGTCCTTTTCTTGTTGCCGTAGTGTTGCCTGTGTTGGGTAATCATTAAGATGTGACAATGAGCCTGCATTTCCTTCAATCTATACGCCAACAAAAGAAATTCATGCGTGCTTGGTCAAGCGCAGGTAGAGCATGCATGAATGGAAAGGTGTCCTTAGGCCTCAACAGAAACTTTGGCTGAATGGGTCTATGTCGTCCTGGGTATACCTTATGTTTACCCAGGATTATTCTGGGTAATCATTTTCTTTACCCATGATCATCCTGGGTAAACATAAGGATCCTTAACTTTACCCAGCTTTGGAGTTGTGTTTTTTTTGTGTGTGTTTATAATAACTTTATTATAGAATCGAAGTTTAATACAAATCAAGGCCAACGCCGAAGCATTAGTGGCCCATAAAGTACTTAAAGATAGTAGATGTGATGGTGGAAAAAGTATTTGCAAGGTGCACAGAGTGTAATACAACAGTTACAGACCAAAAAAACAGGGTAAGGCCCAGTTCACACGTCGGACGCCGCACGACGAAATTAATCAAATCTAGGCCACATATCACAAAAATCGCGAACGCGATGATCGGCGTCCGAAGTATGAACTAAGCTTGAAAAGATCATTAAAGTAAAGGACCATGGCAGCTACAGGGTTCGTACAATAGAAATACGAGCAACGGATAGGAGGTGGTGATAGAGGTAATAACTTGTTCAATCTGGCACAAGTATCTTACGTGTCACTGTAAATGGAACAAGCGGACTCTAGAAAGTTAGCGGTCATTGACAGGAGTTGAAGAATAGCCGTGTAATTGTAATTAATAGAACCATGCAGTAGGATAAGTTCTCGCTCGCGAAGGTTGGTAGCAGAAAAACTTTGAAAATTGAAATTCCGCAGCAGAGAAATTTCATTAAAAAACCGTGTGCGTTCGTTTGTCAATAGCGGGCAACTAAAGAGAACAATATGAAGGTTCGATTGCTGGTGGTAGCCACAGGGACAGGTCGGATCAGCTGTATTGGTAAAATTATGAGTGTATAAATTATGTCGGAAGAGCAGATCACAGCGAGCCCTGTTGAGTAGGGTCTCCCCCTACGCGATATGTTCAATTTACAGGATGAGAATTTAAATTTGCTGCCACTCAGATAAGTTCTAACGCTGTATTTGAAGGAACTGCGAGAATAGGAGTTTCTAATGTTCAGGGGCAGAAGTTCCCACGATCGTATTGAAGATAGAATAGCAGAGCGCCTAAGGTATTGTGACGTATGAGGGGGTATGATATAGGTTCTCTGGCGGCGAAGTCGGTTGTCAATGATGGGGTTTCTATATTGATTGTAAAGGGCAGAAAGAAAAGGTGGTAGTGTGTTATTTTCATAATCATACAACAGTAACAGAAGATTAGCCTCCCTGAGGGAGGCGAGGCTTTGCCAGCCAAGACATTTGAGAACTTTGTTTGAATTAGAGCCATGAAGACAGCCACTGACGATAAGGGCACCTCTGTAATGTATCCTGTCTAATTTTGATAAATATTCAGCGTTTGAATTACAGAACAGGAGGGAGGCGTATTCGAGATGAGGGAGAATGAAGGACATATACATTTGTTCTAGGTGTCTAGGTAAACAAAGCTTATAACTACAGATTACGTCATCGAATGTCGTTTATTCCACCAATCAGATCAACGGAAAAATACCTCTCCCTTTCATTTCACCTGATCCAGCCATTTGTAACGGTACGTTACGTAGAACAACCAGTGCCTTGGTCGAGGGTTCTGGTGTACACTCTGCGTCAAAATAACGTTTATCGGGTGTTATATAATTTCACCTACTATCTTAGTATATCTAAAGGTTACTCAGTCTGTTCCCGCAGCTTTCTTGACTACCTCCTGATTATTCTTGTCAGGAAGACCCGCAGAAAATTTATCGTTATTAAGGAAATACGGGTGTACCAGTTAGGCCTATCAAGTGGGAAACTGACTATAAATCTCCCTCCTCCGCCGAAAGAAAAATGCGTTAAGGTAATTCATCTTACTGGTCCAGCCAAACTCTTTATTCACACCGTGTATATGTTAAGATTTGTTTTTTATTGTTTCGTGTCTGCGCGATCAGCAATGTCCTCCTTTTACGACCTACACCGGAAACATGAGAATGGTAAAATGGCGTATGCTTTCTCCCACAATTCAACTCTACAGTTTCAACTGACGATCGAAATTCTACGGGATAACCCTGGTCGGCCATTGTTGTGGCTGTTCCATGCGGCGAAATATCCCGTTCTCATTTTCATAAACAAGGTTAAATATCGCTTGCAGGTTCTTCTCGTTGTTCGAAACTTTCACACGCGTCCAACAATACGGCAACAAGAGGTCCCTATGCCAAAAACCTCCGCAAAATTCATCATCGTTAACGAAGCGTTGGGGGTGTTCGGTGTACGTTTTTTGTACACTCGGAAAACAAAATATGCTACATACTGGGGGTACTCTGGCTTTGAAATGCACGAGATTTGTAAATTGAGTTCGAATGAAAACAATGACGTCATCAGTTTGCTGCGGTTAGAAATGCACGGAGTGAGTGACGATGATAGTAGACTCACGAAATCGAGCCAGGCCACTTTTGACCAAAACAGGAACGTCCGCATGATACGTCTGAAACATAAGAGATATGATGTAGTAAATGTATTTTCACCGATAAAATAAAAGGTATCCATGTTTCCTTTTTTGGGAAAACAGACCCGAAATGATGGTAGCGTCCGTCGTCGTCGTTGTCCGTTAGCAGGGCACGTTTCGTAACCGCTGGAGCTATTGATCTGAAACTTGGTACATACCCCCCTAGGTCAGATGACCTATGACACCAAGTTTCGGTCCGATCCGATCCTTGGCTTGGCCACCAGATGGACAAAACCAAAAGCAAAAAATGCAATAACTCCTGAACTAATGACTGGAGGATAGGCTAGGGATACACTGAACGCGATTTACCCATCGCGCGCGTTGTTTCTTTGTTATTTCATGCCGCAATGCCTCCGAAACAAAAGAGATTCGTGCGAAAATCGCGCGCGATGGGTAAATCGCGTTCAGTGTATCCCTAGCCTCCCCATGAAGAGCTAAACGTCTCAAAAGCGTGGCGATTGGAATGGGGTTGTTGTCCTTGGCTGCAGGGGCGGATCCGGGGGAGTGTTTAGGGGGTTCGATACCCCTTGGCGGCCGCGGTGACCATTTTTAAAAACCATTTCTGGTTTAACAAGAGTCCGGAGCATAATACAAAGGTGGTGTTCACACGGCATTGATCCAATCGAAGGCCTAGTTAATCCCGGCCTCCACTCCTCAGGTGCCACGACGTAACCAGAGTCATGGGCGTCTCCAGGGGGTCGGCGTTGCGAACGCCCCCCCCCCCCTTTGGCAAACAGTATCCTCGCATTCAAACAACGCGTGGAGGAGGACAGGGCCGATTGGTAAATGACCAATAGTGCCCAGTACAACTATTCTGCCCCTTTGTAAACCACCCTCAGAGCCTTATGGTCCCTTCCCCATCCGAAACGAGTCAGTGCAGCCATAGGTCAAAGATTTCTGGCTGACGTTGACATCAAAACACTGATTTCGGACGTGGACAGGAAAATGCCCCAGAACGCGTCTCAGAGCATCTAGATTATCAAATTTTCCCTGTCGGGGCTTGGGCCGCTTTGACTCGTTGACATAGCACCGCCGTAAGTGGCTTCTGATACAGACCCTATAATCATTTTTTCATTGCATTTTTCCCCTTTGCCAAAATCCTATATCCGCCCCTGGGCTGTACGAACTGGCTATAGTCCTTTCCACATACCTAAGGCAAATCGCACTTGGCTAACCTTGTCAGTTTTTTGGTTAGTCTATTGCCAACAGCTTGGGTTTTTCTGTCCACACCTGTTAGAAACGTGGTGTAATAATCCCCTCCGAGCTCGAACGGTTTTTGGAGGGTTTAATTTAGGTCCCCGTCACAAAATTTGAGTAGTGTTGACAGGCACCGGGCCTCAGGAGGGATTTTTCACAGCCGGGCTAGACCCGGGTGTCAAAAAACCCGGGTATTTCTATGTAGTGTAACCACGGCTATAAACTTCAGCTGTCAAGTATTGTGCAATAGCTCGTCAAAATAGTGAACAGGGTCATGTAACATTGCAGAGTTCAACCTAGTACCATTTGCCTTAGGTATCTGGAAAGGACTATACAGTGTATACATTATACCCGTGACAGACTGGGGCGCAAGCAACGCGTCGGGAAGCGTTCAACCAGTCACAAGATATGAACCAGGGGCCGTATGCATAAAACATCTTAAGTGTAAAGTTTCCCTTAAACTATTGTTCCAAACAAAAGATAAGGGAACTTATACACTTAAGATGTTTTATGCATACGGCCCCTGGATAAACCAAAATAACCCGGGGACGTATGCACCAACGAAATGAGCCACAACTTTTCAATTGTTCAGGTTTGCCAGAGCATGATGTGACAATGGAAAAGTTGTGGTTCAACCTGAGTTCAAGATAATTTTCGTTGCATACGGCCGAAGGAGATAAAGGAAGTAATGTAAATCACTCAGATTTTACAAAAGACAGACAATAAGGTGTAGGCTTGCTGAAACTGACAAAATATTGGTCTCAACCTGCCAAGTTCAGTGACGGGTCACTTGTCTTTTTGAAAACCGACTTTTTGTAACCGTCTACCGTGCACTTTCTGGCGTAATAATAAATTAAAGGAGTTAGACGCCGAAGTTGTAAACACTCACTCACTGGTTCTCTATCCACGGGCTGCCACCTATTGTCGGTGATATGTACTGACGTGAATATCGTGAGTGAGTTGCATCGGACCGGGAACCAGTCTAACGATCACGGGTGCTGCCACCTGCACGAAGGAATAAAACTAGTTTGCCGACCATATTTGTAAACAAACCAGCTTGTTTACAACTTCGGCGTTTAACTCCTTTAACCAAAGATTAGTCCAGTAAATCTAGGAATTAACCGGGAACAAATTGCAACAGAAGGTTTTTTGCTTTAAATGTTTTATTAGGTCACCTTGGACATCATATCCAAAATCCCCCAAAATCGCACGGCGGGAACCCACTTAATTTGCATATTCAATTTTGTGTACTGGCTTCAACGTTGGACGCCGATGGACGCAACAACTGAGCTTTGTACAGGAGAGTGGGACCCGATGTACACCCTTAGTCAATAATAAATGCCCAGCTAATTTTCCGGCATATCTCAATGAATATTTTTCATAGCCACGTTTTCTTTTCATGCGCATAATCTAGGGCCACTAGGACACCTTTTAACACCATAAAACTTGAAATCATTACACAACTGTGTTTTTGGCAAAAGTTTGAAATTTGGCCAAAATATCATGTTTTTTT
>NMRB01000647.1:288102-308881 GCA_002633025.1 Notospermus geniculatus
CAATGAAACCCTGCTTGCCAAATTGGCCTACATGTAGGCGAGCAGATGACATGCATGCTGTTCGGGCTACAGCTGCACTACCCTGGCATGCCTGGATCAACCTGAGCAGTAATGAACCAGGATGTGCACATAAAACCATTATGTGACAGTTGGTTCTAAAAATAGCTGCACAGTATCAGCAGTTCCCACCAAGAATAGAAAGATATGTTATTTATAGCTCCAGTGCTGTAAGGATGACCTAAATTCAACAGACAACAATGGACTGTTGGTGTTAATGAATGTACCAAGTTGTCAGTCCATCAGTTCATTTAGTACCTAATATTTCTCTGATGTATACTGCTGTGTACCACTACATGTAGGCTAATAATGTGCTAATCGTAAAAGGCGTTGGGGTGTATGGGTCAAGTCTGGTATAGCGGGCCAAGCCATGGGAAGTGACACTTCTCCATACATTGCCGCTTATTCCGTGTACACACATGTACACGCTCAGTGCACTTCCCACGACTTGGCCCGCTATACCATACTTGAGCCGGGGTGTATATAGGGCCGTTTAGACGACAGGCAGAAATCCACATGCGATCCGATCGAATCCGATTGTGGTTCAAAACTCTTGCGTGTAAACGCTACCCAATGTGGTCTAACGTGGATTTAACATGAACCACCTAGGCCTATTTTGCTGGTCCCGAATCCACATTCGACCGCATTGGACCACATTTGACCACATACGACCAGATTAAAATTCTCGTCTAAACGCAAAGTGAGACCCGAATCCGGATTCATTCTACCTGCGTGCATGCGAATTGATGTGGTTTTTCTTCCTCCACTGACCGCACTCGCTGTGGAGAGTTCCACAAGGGTAATTTGAAGTTGGAATGTGACCAGATTAACATGCGTGTGTAAACGCTGCCCAAAAAATTGAAACACATCCGGTCCAGAATGCGGGTCGATCGGATCAAATCTCAATGTGGTTTTTTGGCTTGGTCATCTAAACGGCCCTTATCCATCTGTGAGATTATCAGATAGAATGCAGTGTTCACCCCGGGTTTTGGTCTAAGAGGGGCGGAGGTGCTCTGAGATGCGTTTTCTGAGCATCTGAGGCGCATAATTGAGCGCTCTAAATCATAGTACNACACGGTCTTGATTCGTCACCAAGAACCTCAACATTATAAACCGTCCCACCTAATCCCAAGGGTGGTCTTATAAGCTCTTTATCAATAGGCCTTATCGCACCTAGCACATGGCCAATCAGCATAAATCAGCGAAGCGGAAAGGGCCCAACCATCAGCGCCCCCGCAGTACATTCACAATGCATCGCCCTGTGCATTGCCTGCATTTTTTGTCAACATTGGCCAATAAAAGTCACTTCCAAAAGCCGGATGCGCCTAAACTACTAGCTACGTGGGAGGCGGTATGAAGTGATTCAAATCGATAAATGTTTGACTGCCGACCGTCTTCGCAATCGAAAAAAATCGATGATTAATACACTGACAGGCCATAAACATCACCAAACATTATCACGCAAGTCCCGCCCCAACCCCGCGCTGATTGGTCAATACTGACACGTGACCGTCGAGACAATAGAAGAGGGAATTATGGGACAGGGCCACCATCATGACATGTGCTAATATTTTGGAATTAATCATCGATTTTTTGCGATCGCGAGAACGATCGGTAGTCAATATTTTATCGATTTGAATCACTTCATAACGCCTCCCACGTAGCTAGTTAGTTTTGGGACATCCGGCTTTTGGAAGTTACTTTTATTGGCCATTGTTTACAAAAAATGCAGGCAATGCAGAGGGCAATGCATTGTGAATGTACTGCGGGGGCGCTGATGGTTGGGCCCTTTCCGCTTCGCTGATTTTATGCTGATTAGCCATGTGCTAGGTGCGATAAGGCCTATTCACCAAGGGATGAACGCCTACATAACATGTTGTATTAACCCCTTCCCACCCAAGGGGGTCTAATACTAATGATTGTCTCATTCTACATTAACCCCTTCTTACTGATAATTTCCCAACCAAGGGTGGTCTAATAAAGTACAGTATCTGACATATACTAGTATCTCGATTCACCAAGGATTGTATGCCTATCTTCCAACATTAAAATTTAACCCCTTCCCACCACCCAAGGGGACAAACCGTAGGCTTTCCAAAATAAATGTGATTCATTCTTGGCAAAATTGTATTGGACCGAGTCTCTAATCATAATTAGCAGACTTTAATCCCATCACAACATGCACACCTGGTGAATGAAATTTGACATCATCCACGAACCGTCCTAAGACTGCAGTAGGCCCTACCTCTTAGGCCAATGCCTTAGCCTATCAAACTGAGACATCAAATGTCAGCTGAGCGCAAGGCCCATGGGCCTCTTGTTCGAATTTTTTAAGAGGGGCAGGCCGTTTTTAAGAGGGGTGGATTTTGCCGTTGGTATTTTTAAGAGGGACTGGCCACCCTTATTCTAACTGTTGTGGAGAACACTGAAAATGCAAGTTTTGCATTGTTTATGTTCAATGGACATCAGATAGGAGTTTGTATTGTTTATTGTACGGTACCATGATCCATTTTAGTTGATGCAAGATTACATGTACCTTGTCTTTCCAGGTATTTTATGATCACACGGAAGCTTTGTGGAAAGATACTGGAGTAGTACAATGTTTTGAAAGGGCTAATGAATATCAGTTGATAGATTGCGCAAAATAGTAAGTATTAGTATCCTGTAGGTATTTTTGCCAGAATTTGCCTTTTTGGGTAAAATGGTCAAAGTTGAATCCCTGCCTGATACTTCGCTGGATGCAACTTGTTGATGTCACGAAATGGTTGCTGAAATTCGGGCCTTCATTGAAGGCAGTGTTGATGTCACGAAATGGTTGCTGAAATTGGGGCCTTCATTGAAGGCAGCTTTGTTCTAGCCAGAAATTTTTCCCAACAGGGTGGGATGACTGCATTTTCCTATGATTTTAAGGCCCTGGATTTTCATAATTTCAAACAGGGTGGGAGTAAAATTCAAACAGGGCCTTAAAATCATATAGGAAAATGCAGTCATCCCACCATGTTGGGAAAAATTTCTGGCTAGAACACTGTACTTCAGTGGAGGCCCCAATTTCAGAAAATGCATTGCACGTTGCATTTTTAAACAGGGTGGTAAAAATTTGAACAGGGTGGTAAAATTACCTCTGAATTTTGAACAGGGTGGTACCGCCCTGTGAAACTGGCCTGGCTAGAACACGGAAGTATGGATCGAGTATCTATTGGGTGGTGTCTTGAAATCCTGGTAGCATCGCACAGGGAGCCAGCCAATTTCACCCTCAGTCTCACCTCCACCATCACCACTAGCTCATACTTGGTTACCATGACACCCGGTCACAGAGTTTGTCTGCATAGTGTTGTTGATTTATTGCAATGGTTGTTTCTATAAATAGCTCGGGCTGTGGGAATTGATTTAGCTGGCATGAATAATAGCAATTGTAATTATGGTGGAGCAACTAGGGAAGTTGTTTTAGGCATTATATTGCTCGATATTTACTTGATTGTGCATTTATTCCACGTTTAAAAACTCTCTCAACACCTCTAGCGCCATGAATTCCTGAGACAATGACTTTGGCTTGCATGCATCCATGCATGCTTGAATGCTTGGGTTCGTCATTGTCTGGACACTTCTGATCAAATTGTCAGACTGGATCCGCAGATAAAGGCGCACCACCCTATAAGGCGCACCCCCAATTTTAGACCCTTCTTCAAGGAAAAAGGCCGCGCCTTATAGTCCGAAAAATACGGTACAATTAATAGGGCAGACAATCCAGGGTAGGATTACCTCGGATCAGAACCTGGTAACTTTGTACAATAGGCATGAAGTGAAATCCGGGAGATAACCATCGTGACATTCCTGTTGGTGTAAGGTGTCCTTGGTGGGAGTTGAGAAATCGGATCATAATGCTCCCTCACCCAGATTCAGCAAGCCGAGTACCGGTACTACAATTGGCCTGTTGCATGGTTGAGAGGCGGCTCACACAAGAAGACGATTGAAAAACAGATACTGGTAATAGTGGTACCCTGACTTGCCATCATGGTCGTTGCTCCTCACTGCTGATGGAGATGCAGATGCATGCAGGGCTCCAGCTAGCAGTGTTGGAGCTAGCTCAAAATATCTTTTTGCCAAAACTTCAGCCAAATAGGATTTGGGCTCGCCAAATAATAAGTTCTCCAGTCAGAAGTTCCATGGATATGAATTCAAAGCGCCATGTTTCAGATGTATACACAATAACTGAGACTGAGTTAGCCAGTCCCCCTCCCTCAAATTTGCCAAATTGGAGGGCTAGTAGCCAATGGCGATTTGGTGAGTGGGTAGTGCAATCCCTGAGCTAGGCCTGTCTTTTGGAGTCAATGCAGATGCAACGGCTAGTATGATACAACTGACTGGCTATACTAAAACTAAATCGACTACGTATTTCCCTTCACTTTTCCATACGTCATGGCACTTAACTGGCCCAGTTGGCTGCAAAAATATTTTTTGGCAGCCCAGCGTATTAAACTTGTCTTCTATGCACAGAGTTGGTGAACAATAATAAGCTTTACCCTGAATCTTAGGTGCCCACAGGTCAACATTGCGTCTTGAAGCACCTCGACAGATCCGTCGCAGATAAAAAACCACCACGCGCAGGTTGACATTGAACAGCAATCGAGAGGAACTCGGAGCAACTGGGAGTTATACCTCGAACAGGACGCTCATGATGCATCCGGCCGTTGCTCTGAGCAGGCCCGTAGCAGCCCTCTGATCAGTGGGGGGTCCCTGGCAGGGTCGGATCCAGGATTGACAGAAAGGTTGGGTGTGTAGCTCGGCGGAGGCGGTCAGGACCGGAAAGTGAAGCCCAAAGGGGGGGTCTGGGGGCCCTCCCCCAGGAAAAAATTGACAATTTCAGTGCTTTAGATGCATTTTCCTGGGATCTGAGAGCAAAAATATGGACATATAAAATGGACATTTGGGCCAAGGTATTTTTGGCAAAAAAAGTGGGGGGCCTTGGACCCCTCGCCCCCCCCCCCGGCTGCTACGGGCCTGCTGAGACACAAGCGCAAGGTCGACAAAATCGGCAATTGATCAGTCACTACGAGTTGCTACCATCGCCGGAAATCTAGTTGCCACGAGTTGCTTCAGGACGCAATGTCGACCTGTGGGCACCTTTACAGGGTGCGTACAAGGTCGTAAAAAGTCTGAAAAAGTCTTAAATGTGGCAATTTCATTTTCAAGGCCTTAAAAAGTCTTAAATTCAATAATTTCTGCTGGAAGGTCTTAAAAAGGTCTTAAATTTCATATCAAGGCAGTTGTAAAAAAAATTGGTGGGAATGCCAGGAAATCACATCTCCGTGCTTCTAAAAATCAAAATTTTTCTGGGGGAGGGCCCCCACACCCCCAACCAAGTATCACCCTTCTTGGCCAAATCGATCCCCTTTACTTTCTTCCCTGGCGGAAACCCTGCCAGGGATCTGTTGAGGGGGCTTCGTTTAGAAGAAAATAGGTCTTAAATTTGGCCGAAACTTGGTCTTAAAAAGTCTTAAAAAGGTCTTAAATTTGGTGCTCCACAAGCTGTACGCACCCTGCTTTATATTCTGTTGGAATATCCTTCCAAAGAACAGCAGGTTCTGCATTCTAATATAATGGAACGGTACAGTGCCACATTCATCATACCCATGGCTTTCTCCCAAAAAAACTTTGAAATTATCGATGTCTAAAAATAGCATTGCTGAGGCCTAAATAATCTAATTGATTATTGATCAGGAGTTATAAATAGAACACACCCGGCCCCTTGATGTATATACCATCGATTTACTTGCCATATGTACCATGTGGTCTTCAGTCATGCTTTCTCATCCTATGACCCATCCTCCCATTTCGCCCTTTCCCAATTCGCCCCCCAATGGTTATTGGTTAGGGTTAGCTACCAGTAATAGATTTACCGTTAGGGGGTGAAATGGGAAGGGGCGAAGTGGGAATAAACCCCTCCCATCGCGGGGCTTTGGTCTCGCTCCTCTTCATACGCTCGTGCCAGCGAGACAAAGCCCTGCGATGGGAGGATGCCTTTTATGACCTGCTATCCACCAGTCGCGTTTTGCTGCACATTCCAGTCTTGTGATTGTGAAGTACATGTATACTATAGAGGAATCCCACTGACGTCATCAAATCATGTGACTGGCCGTCACAATGACGCAAACTGGCGTTAGTAGGGTGCTACACATGGATTGACATTACGCCTGACGTGACGAGACAGCACACGAAATAATGTCATTGCGTCATCGTGACGTTTCTTCAGGAAACACATAGTCAATTTGACGGCCAATGTGGCCTTTATGATGGCACGTGGGAAACCTGTATAGAGACTATGCCTAGTGACACTGGCTCCGTTTTAGAAAATGCAGTGCAGAGGCTCTGTGTTGTTATGGACAGTATTTATTCTCGAAATTGCTTTGAAGTAAAATATTAGTTTTAGCTAAAAAGTGTAAAATGCTTTGCGACGGGACTCCAAAACTCGCTACACTATGCAAATGCAATGTGAATACCTTATGCCGTTCTTGTAAGTGATCTGATGCTTGAGCATGGTTTCTTTCAGATGTGTTGTTTTTGAGTCAAGTGCTACAACTCGGTCATGATTTTGAATTACTCATGCTCAAGGTTCGTTTTAGGTGCACACAGTCAGAATAGAAGAAGTTTGCCGTGGCTGTTCTATTGCAAGTTTGCATGGGGTCATGTTGGTATGTGGCTCAATTTCATGCAGTCGGTATGATGCAAATGAAAATGAGTTCTTTTTCAAATGAATCCTGATGGTACTTATGCTTTTTAAACAGCACTTAAATAAGATAACATTTTGAAATTTAAAGACATCCTGACGGATTCTTCACACTGTCATGACTGTTTTAGGATTTTGAATGCCACACTGTGATAGTGGTAAAACATACCAACAGGTGTACATGTATAGGTGTTTCTTCAGTCAACCTTATTCCCCCAGACATGCCAGATTGTCATGGACAAACTGCCTTATAGTATACCGCTGGAGGGCAGTATTGCCCCTGTTGGCATGGTTGGTATATTATGTGTAGGCTACACTGACTTGCCCCAACAACTGATATTATTACGTGTAGTACCATTTTTTTTTTGCCAATTTTGTCTAAATTCTGCATTGAAAACAAATTTTTGCCAGTCTCCTGGCATACATGTATACCCCCTCAAGATGTATACCCCCTCAAGATATGGCCCTGTTGTGAAGATGTCAACCCTCACTCTTCCCCAATGCAGTNCCCCCCCCCCGTTCAGCTGCCGAGCAGCAAAAAATTCAGAAGGTTCCTTCAGACCCCTGATTAATTTCAGTAAAAAGAAAGTTCAATTTGGCCTGCCCAGGTGCCAGGAAATCGCGTTGCCGGCACTTTTACCAAAAAAAAATCGAGGGGAGACCCCCGAAGGGGCTTCACGCCTTTGGCGCACAGAGAATGGGCCTCACCCATTCCGTGCCCCCCCCTCCCGTTTGGCAACTCCTGGATCTGACATTGCCATGCAGTCTTCTCCTCTCCTTGACCTTGTTAGGACAATTGGCTTGCTATTGATTGATGCAAGGATGGAATGGTCTCAATGAACACTGTCGATATTATGTTGTTGGATGTTGTGAACGTGTACATGTAGCTACCAAATACACACATACATTTACCGGCACCAGCTAGATAGCATTTTATGTCATTCAGAAAGTGTACTTTCTGTGCTCTGGCTCTTATTTCAGAGCTCGCTCTGTCATGTCTGTATGCGAAGGATTAAAAAAGGTACAACCCTGGCATGAGTGGTTCATTGCCTTTGAACTCGTTGCATTCATAGACATAGTCAGTAATTTCATTTGACATTTTACTGCTGTGAATTTCTCTTCCATTTTCTGATGCCAGTGATGGTACTTTTGCCCGCCGTAATAGGTTTCAATGTGTGCTAGCTACTGATCAAATGGTGGGTATTTAACGTGGTTCAGTTCGAAATTAATGCAACGGANAACGACTAAATATAGGCCCTATCTAGTCCTGAAAATGATGAAAAATTGGTTGCTAGGACTTGCACCACCATGCCACAAAGCTAGTGACACTGGCATCTTGCGATTTAAATTTGTTAGTCTTCGTGATTTTTGTACCAAGATGGAGAACATGAATGTGTGTTCAATTCCCTTCCCCTTAACTAACTGAGAAGCTATAATGCACTTGAAGATGAGAGGCAGGGGGTCATACAGGAACTTCATTCGATTCAGTTGCCCTGGAAACCAATGGGTAAAATGCAGTCTGGAAGAATCTGGTGGCAATGTTTGGATTTGACCATGTGATGTGGGGAACTGGGGATAAAGGAAAGAAGCATTCAGCAGGAAACAAGGCTCAAATAGCCAAAGCGTCAACACATGTTGACCTTTCTCTCCCCTTTGACTGTTCCAAAGAATTCTTTGACAAATGTTGAGGATAGGAATAAAAATTTGGCCAGGATCTGCTGTAGATACAGGTCACAAAGCATGTTTAAAATATTATTTCAGGAGTGCAAGCGCCCACGTAGGGCATTATAGCTACTCATCAAACAATATTGGGCGATATTAATGATATGTAGGAGGAAACCGGAGCCCCCCGGAGGAACCTACGATGTCGAGGAGAGATCGCCCTCTCTACCACATAAAGCCACTTGCATGACCTGGGGATCGAACCCGCGACCTCAGGGGTGGGAGGCGCCGATGTTTTCACTGCGCCACCCCGACACCCCAAAGCATGTTATTGCTACGGGTATAGAAATCACCATTGTATGACCCAATGATTGGACAAAAAATATCGCCAATGGGCTGACAGATAGGGGGATTCCTATTTTTGCAGACGTTCCAAAAATTCGCCACCCGTCTCAAAATTTCAGGACGGCTGCAGCGCCATCTAGTCACAATCTGGTATAGGTGCACTCCATAAGAATGACCGCATTTAGCCACACATTCCATCACGCAAAACACGTCTTACTGCGCAAGATGGTGATCGTTTGAAGTCAGGAATGAACACCCCCCCCCCTGCACAAAAGGAGGCCAGCGCACGAACACATGGAACAGCACATGGGCTGTTCTTCAGGAATTGAAGAGATATAGGTTAGGAACAAGACACAAAAATGATTTTTCGATATCAAGTGATAATGCCGTTATCACAAGGTTTTTAATGTGTACTAAATTTAGGCAACGTGGTTGAGCTAAAAATAGAATTGCATTCCTAAAAATTGGTACGGTGTTGACTAGAGGGCACTGGGGTATTGTCCAGTCATCTGGAAATGTTGAAACATTGGGATGGTCTGACGTGAGCGTTCCAAAAATTTGGAACCTCCTGAAATATAGATACGTCTGCAAAAATAGGAATCCTCCCTAATAGTCCAGTAAATCTAGGAATTAACCGGGAACAAATTGCAACAGAAGGTTTTTTTGCTTTAAATGTTTTATTAGGTCACCTTGGACATCATATCCAAAATCCCCCAAAATCGCACGGCGGGAACCCACTTAATTTGCATATTCAATTTTGTGAACTGGCTTCAACGTTGGACGCCGATGGACGCAACAACTGAGCNGGAATCAACTAAGCCTATTCTTTGGACGTTTTAAGCGGCTACCTAATCGAAATTGACATTTTATGCATTTTGACCCATTTTTGTGTTAATTTATATAAAAAGCATCATATCTTAGTACATAACGACTAAAAACAATTGAGAATGTGTTTGTCTGGTTCCGAGGCACCGTATTTCTATCTGTTGGTAATACATTTATGGGGTGTATCACTTGGAGCATCAGGGTTAATACCATCTGAAGGAAACACTCTGCCAAGTCATGGCAGTCGTCCAAAACGTTGTTGCAAATAATGACCCGCATGATAGCAGTGCCTAACGTACATGTTCAAGTTGAAAGATTACATCATGTCAAAGTACTTTGTACACACACACAATCCTGTCGGTATAATACATTGGCCTATTCAATTGTGCTTCTACTAAGGCCTATAATGGTATGCAAACAAGAATAGGTCAGCTGGCCTATTTTTAGACTGGTGTGGTAAAAATAGTCTAATGCCAAATCATATTTCTAATAATATAATATGTATGCAGGCTTTTGAGGGCTGTGTCAGTCCTCGCAGCGCTGATCTGGGAGCTGGTGGGCAGTTGTGTTGTATTTCGCAAAATCATTAACTCGTTGACTGCCGGCTACAAGTATACTCGTAGTCACAGATGTCCTCCCCATTGCCAGCTACGAGTATACTCGTAGCAGAGCTAAATGCATTTTTATGCCCCCGCTGCAACGCAGTCGGGGGCATTATGTCGTCACCCGTTACGTCCGTCGTCGTCCGTCGTCGTCGTCGTCGTCGTCGTCCGTCGTCCGTTTATTGTTTCCGTTCATTTAAAAGAGAACTGTTCGTCCGATCAAATTGATTTTTGGTATGCATGTTGGGGGTGACTAGAGGAAGGTTCCTTTCGAAAATGGCCGCGCTCCGATTTCCAATATGGCTACCAGAGCCGCCATCTTGAAATTGGTTTCCGTCGATTTCAGGGAAAACTGTTTCTCCGATCAAATTGATTTTTGGTATGCATGTTGGGGGTGACTAGAGGAAGGTTCCTTTCGAAAATGGCCGCGCTCCGATTTCCAATATGGCTACCAGAGCCGCCATCTTGAAATTGGTTTCCGTCGATTTCAGGGAAAACTGTTTCTCCGATCAAATTGATTTTTGGTATGCATGTTGGGGGTGACTAGAGGAAGGTTCCTTTCGAAAATGGCCGCGCTCCGATTTCCAATATGGCTACCAGAGCCGCCATCTTGAAATTGGTTTCCGTCGATTTCAGGGAAAACTGTTTCTCCGATCAAATTGATTTTTGGTATGCATGTTGGGGGTGACTAGAGGAAGGTTCCTTTCGAAAATGGCCGCGCTCCGATTTCCAATATGGCTACCAGAGCCGCCATCTTGAAATTGGTTTCCGTCGATTTCAGGAAGAACTGTTTGTTCCATCAAATTGATTTTCGGTATGCATGTTGGGGGTGACTAGAGGAAGGTTCCTTTCGAAAATGGCCACGTTCTCATTTACAATATGGCCGCCAGAGCCGCCATCTTGAAATCATATTCCGTCAATTTCAGGCAAAACCGTTTGTCTGATCATATTGATTTCTTGTATGTGTGTTGGGGGTGACTAGAGGAAGGTTCCTTTCGAAAATGGCTGTGCTGCGATTTACAATATGGCCGCCAGAGCCGCAATCTTGAAATCAGATTCCGTCAATTTCAGGGAGAACCATGGAGAACCATATGTTCGATCGTATTGATGTTTTGTGTGTATGTTGGGAGTGACTAGAGGAAGGTTTCTTTCGAAAATCGCCGTGTTCTGATTTACAGTATGGCCGCCAGAGCCGCCATCTTGAAATCATATTCCGTCAATTTCAGGAAAAACCATTTGTCTGATCATATTGATTTTTTGCATGTATGTTGGAGGTGACTAGAGGAAGGTTCCTTTCGAAAACGGCCGTGCTGCGATTTACAATATGGCCACTAGAACCACCATCTTGAAATAAGATTCCGTCAATTTCAGGGAGACGCGTTTGTCTGATCCTATTGACTTTTTGTATGTATGTTGAGGGCGACTCAAGTAAGGTTCCTTATGAAAATGGCTGCATTTCAATTTACAATATGGCCGCCAGAGCTGACATCTTGAAATCAGATTCCGTCAATTTCAGGAATGTACTATTTGTCCGGTGATATTGATTTTTGGTATGCATGTTCCCTGATATTGACGGAATCTGATTTCAACATAACTTGACTGGAGGTTCGCCCAACTCAACATACACGCGGGGGCATATGCCACGCTTTGCGTTGCTCTTGTCTATTAATGTTGATGACCTTGGCAATGACGAAGAGCCTTCCAATGATCATACTGGCAGTGGGGATTGACCAGATGTATAGGAACATGCTAGAGGGCGTACAGCTACGACTTGTAGTTGGCAATATGAAATAACTTGAAATAGGCCTGGTAGTCATGGCAATGGCAGACAAAATGATATTTTAGCTTGGCCAGATGTAAAATATTCTACCAGTTTTCATCCAGACATGAAATGCAGCGTAGGCATGGTAGGGGTTCCCCATTTGTGCGGGTTGTATTACCCACTTCCTTCTTAGGTGTGAACCAAGTAAGTTCACACCTAATGTTACCATCAATGCTTCCTCACCTTACTGGAAACTTAGACCTTGACTTCTGGGAGTACAGGTTCAGGCCTTCAGGTTTCATTCAGTGCTTCACTTTGAAATCTGCAGGAGCTCAATCATTTGAGCTCCTCAAAGGCTAGAGGAGAGCTGTTCACACTTGTGAAGGAGAGCTGTTCACACTCGCGCCTGAACTTCAAGGATGCCGAGGAGCACTACTGTCAATCGATCTCCTCGGCGCAATTTTGCGGGCGCGTAGGGGCGCGAGCGTGTTTGAGCCCGTGTTACGTGAAGCACCGTTTCATTGATGTCTTGCATGAAATCATGTGGTGGAATTGTGGATGAGATATCTATCAGGGGCCGGTTGCACNTGACGTAAAAATCCCTTGTCTTTTTACGTCATTTAACATAAAGTTAGCGCTAACACCAAGTTAGCACTAACATGAATTTTGTGCAACCCAGCCCAGAGTATGGAGGAAGAAAGCTAAATTATTGGAAAGAGCTTTTGAGGCTGTCTATTGCCTACCTACACTTGCATGTACATGTACATTATACAACAGAAAAAAGCAATATAAGATGTCTTTTTTTCTCTTTTCAGTTTTCTTGATAAAGTTAGTGAAATTAGAAAGCCAGATTATACTCCTTCCGAACAGGTAAGTAGCGTCGTCATCCTTTGTGGATTGACATATTAAAGATGAAGAAATTGGCTCTTTTTGTGTTGGCAAGAATGATTAGTTGTAGTATCCGTATACTGCCTGCTTTTGTTGGGAGGAGGACTCAAAGCTTATTAGGCATGCCAGGCAGTAGATGTTGACAGGAAAAAATTATTAATCTGTCTTTGACTGTGGCCTGACTGCTCTTCTTGGAATCCTTCTCGGAGCAGTCACTCATCAGGCTCTTCTTCATACATCAAAGTCAAAGTTAGGCGTACATCGCACTTGCGACTGGAAGTAACTGATCTGATCAGTCGCTGGTGATGTACGCACTGCGCACACATCGCAAATTCAGCAACTCAGTAAAACTAGGAGGATCCAGTCATGTCCTGACTGGCGTACATCGCACTTGCGCCTGCAGCAACTCAGGTATCATCCGGGACTTTGAGACTCGACGAGACTAGGTTTCGTTCAGAAAACTGGCACTGATCAGTCGCAAGCCCGCGTACATCACAGTGACTGAACGAAACTGGGTACAACTAGTCGCTAGAAAGGTGAACATGTGCAACTCGCAGCGACTGGCAGAATCTCAGTTCCAACAAGTCGCAAGGGTGCGTACATCAACCATTTCTGACGACTGATGAGTCGCCTCCAGTTCCAAATGTAGATTCTCCCAGTCGCCAGTAGCTCAGTGGCGACTAGTTGTCTCCAGTCGTACGCTAGGCTTAAATGTGTGGCTTTGAACATGAAGGATCTCAGACAAAGGGTATCAATCAAATTCTTGCGTGATTTTGAGCAGTGAGTGTCATGACTGTTGTCTGTACTATTGATTTAGAAGCGAATGAACTACGGACACGGCCACGATTCCCATGCTGATTTATCTAAGGTCAAACTCAAGTTTCGTCTTCATTAGCCAGTGGTCATGATCGCTCACACCTAAGTTATCCATTATGGTCAAATGCAATATCATTATATCCGCGATTCCTGGTACTATCCCTTTACTTGATAATATACTAGCTGATAACCTAACTTTCCTCTTTCGTGACTGGTGTTTATGGATATTGTTGATCTTGCAACGTGATTGCTCTGAATTCTTCGAATGATTAACTTCAGGGAAATCAGTAATGATTCCAGTACTCATGTCCTCTTGCAGGCAGAGAAATAGTGAGGTTCCGCAACGTCTCCAAATTCCGAATATCTTTGATTATGACGTCATCATTTTGATGTATTACGTTGCATCACATTCGTGACGTCGTGCAAATTCGTTGCGTCTTGACGAGGATGGCCGCAAATCTTCGTAGGTGGTTTACGAATTCCGAATAGAATTGATAATTTTCATTTACAAGAAATGTTTTCTTGGGCTTTTCTGAGCATAAAAGTGACAATTGGATATACCTGGCACGCTTAAGCGGTGAAGTAAATGCTTAAAATGTCAGTGTAAGGTAACGACGAGGTGTTAAAGAGAGGTTATCACATCGTTCACAAGGACAAAAGTCGGACTACCGCAGATTTTCGACGAAGAAACGACGTCATGACGTAACGTCACACAGGCCTGAAATCGTTTCGGGATTCGGAATTCGGAGCTTTGCGGAACCTCCCTAATATCGCTTGATGAACCAACACTTTTCATAAAACCATCTCTGATCACATTGGGTAAAGCTGTTTTGGTTTCGTGGTACTTCACTATATTTCAGTCCTCGAAGGCCAAATCCCAAATCATCATTGGGACAAATTAACCTGTTAACTGTGTAATTTTTTTTAGTTCTAATTTTTCTTTCTTAAAAAAATTGCCAAAAAAAGCATTTGACACACAAGGTTCCAGGTGTGATATAACGTCCTACGCACTGTGACCCGCCATTTCCTTGCAAGGCGTACTATTACGCCTTACGCAAGCTACAATCCTCAGGTGTTTCCGGGGATTCCCAAGATGCCATAATGAGATACATGTAATATGACGTCCTATCCAGTTAACAGGTTAAATGTGGGATGTCATCCCGTTGCCAGGTTCAAATATTACCGGTACTTTAAAATTAGCTCAGAAAGAATTAACACTTACCATCTAAAATCATGAGTTCGCAGGTTGCGTGGGAAGTGATTGCCACCACCTGCATGCCCTGCCCATCATATAACAGGCCTCTCCATTACATGCTCCTCAGGCCGTTTAACGGCGTAGTGAATTGGCACTGTGCCCAAAATAAGCCCTGAAGAAGTATGCCCAAAATAGAGTTCTATATCACCTTAAGTTGGCAGTGATTCATTATACGTTGACCTACAGGTGTCTTATCAAACTTGCAGCAAGTTACATGAGTCAGACGATCGTCACTGTGGCTCCAATTCATGAACTGAATGATTGACGGGTCATTAACTAAGTGGGACACTGCTTGTTTTTGATCTCTGAATGTCTGACAAAGCTTTGATGTGAATGTCCACCACTTGTGGGGCAGCTTCACAGAGTAGTACTAAGAAGAGTTGGTGCAAACTGATCTTTGAATATTATCAAAGGCCCACAGTCACTTCGCTTTTGTATGGAGGACTTATATATTAACCCTTGATGGCTGAAGATGGCACAGACTAAATGTTCTGGACTGAATGAATTTTGCCAATTTATTTGCGATGTTGGAATGTCATTTTCATTGAACAAGGCCAAATGATGTTAGTTCATATGCCTATATCCAACCCCAAACCCCAGATAACGTCGCCGTGGCATGCATAAAAGAAGTTAAATGAGATGCCCAAAATAGGGTAGAAAAATTACAGGGTGTAGTGCTCTTCATGCAATGGAAAGGCCTGGACTTCCTGCAGTGAGCCAGAGCAGGCCACACTGATGCGACTCATTTGAACTCAATTCTAAATCAATGCTGACCAGTACTTTATACCACCTGGTACTACTATCTGTCACCAATATTTGAGATAGTACGTAATACAGTAATAGAATTTAATACTGCTAAAAATTTGTAATCTTTCCACTTAATAGAACTATGTTCTGACACTGAGACAATACACCCACAAACTCTGCCTGACAGTGTTTCCGCCAGAAATTTTTGTGTGGGGGGGGGGGGTACAGAAAATTTGACAGTTCTTGGTCAAAAACACAAATTTTGACTTTTCGAGGGGGGTATGTATCACCCCGTCCCCTCTCTGGTGGCTGCCTGAGGCAATATATCGTACAGTTTGAGACCTGCCCTGTCGCCATGCTTTGACGTTGTTCATTGAGTATGCTCATCCTTATTATTCATCCTTATTATTCACCAAGGAATCGTGAACTTGCTCTAAGAAAGGTTTCCTTTGACGCCTGAAAGCAATGTGGCCCAATTTCTGCTGAACTAATGGTCTATGAAGTATCAGTGAAGGTGATGATAGTAGCTTTGAAGTTGGTGTGCTTCGTTACGTAGAAACAGGCACTCACAGTATGCATCAGCTGCAGCACAAGATTCAGCCTGTTGCAGCCACAGATTTTGCTGTATAGTCGTATTTTAAGTCTGATATCCTGTAGATGCTGTATTGCAACACAAGCCATCTCATGGCTTATGAGTCAGGCATACTTCTAGACGCCATCCCTTAGCCCTGTCGCAGTTCTCCTGACTCAGGGGAAAATGTAGTATACTCGTACTCCTGTTGATCATAGATGAGAGTTTTCCGGGAATTCCCGGATTTCCGAGAGCGGGCGCTGCCAAAAAAAATCTGGATTTTTCGATTTGGCTTCGTTCCGGCAGCTGTGCTGTCCCAGGTCCCGGATTTACATCCAACCACCAACAATCCTAGACTCGTTCCATGATCTACCGCTAGGATTTGATGACACGGATGGCGCCAAGATGGCGGCGGGCCGTCAACTGGACGAATTGACCAGTGAATATCGTGATTGTCATCACATATAATGGCCTGTTCCAAGACAGTGGATCGAATGGCAGATTTGGGACTTTTGACTTCTGGGGTCATGACTAATTTCCGGGAATTTTTTGAAATGGCACTACTCATCTATGGTTGATTTTAATGAATTGCCGATGTATCTCTGTGATTTTCTGGTGTTCCAATGATGTGTGTTTTAAAGGGGCATGGTATGCGATCTCTTACGGGTATTTTGACTGCTGACGTAGAGGGAGCCACTAGCGGCAGCAATACGAACTACAAAAAAACATTAAAAAATGTACATAGCACATCGGGTCCATCGCCAGCAATGTAGTTTCTCCCTGGTGTTGGAGAGTGGCGCACACGGCGATGGTGGCACTGGCTGTCGAGAAAAAGTGGCAACACCGGACTCCTTTGAATGTGGTTCTAGTGGACGCAGTTTGGTGCGGTCATTCTGACAAAATACGCTGCTACTGATGCTGTAGATATTATGCTGAGCACTGATGCTGTAGACACTGTGGTGAGCCAAGCCCTGGCGTCCCCAGTGTCTAGCGTAGGATTCACATCACCAATCTCCTCCAGAAACTGATGGTAACGAACCACTCTTAGCAAATCACTATTAAATTGCTGAATGTATTGAAATATCGATTTATTGGTTGCACATCCACAAGAAGCGTGTTCCATAATTAAGCGTGTCTGGTGCAGTGATTTGCTTTCAACATTTCTGAACCAAAGGCATGTGTCCGTGGCAACGTTGCCCAGATTTGTGTCATCAGCTGGAATGGCAAGTCAATCAATAGCTTTGAGATTTGATACCTGACGTCGAGTTGGTTGATTGGCTTCATATTGGTTGGAAAATATCTCTGTAAATTTCAAATACTGAACTTGAGGAATGTTGAAGGAAGAAGTGTGCAGTTGTCTTGCCATCATTCAATTTGTAAGGATAGGAATTTGGGATCATAATACATGCATCTGCCACATCTGCAGATATTGAAAATGAATCCATGAACTTAAGCCTAGCGTACATCGGCCTTGCGACTGGAAGCAACTACTGGCAATGGCGTTTCCGGCAACGGTTGGCGACTGCCTCGAACCAGCAGCAACTGATCAGATGCTCAAACAGGTGGCCGATCTACGTGCACCGGCGCACCGGCAACGCTATTGCCGACCGTTGCCGCTAGTTCCAGCCAATTGCTCATGTTCTACTCGTTGCCAACGGTTGCTTCTAGTCGTCTTCAGTCGCTTCCGATGTACGCGCGTTGGCAATGAATTTCCTCGTTTGTGGAGCACATCTGGTTACGTGATGGAATCATGTGACCCACAAAATGACTCCCGAGTGGTCAGTTCGAAGGACATCGATAATTTCCGTGTAGCGTTCAGGTCAGTACCATTGCATGTCCGATGTGCACGCTCCAGATTGAAGACTGGATGGTGCCACTTGTTGCCGCAATGACCTGTGGTAACCGATGTGCGCGGAACGTGTACATCGATAGCGACTGTTGCGTTCAGTTGCTTCCAGTCGCAAGGCCGATGTACGCTTGGCTTTAGTCTACTGTGCAGTCAAGTTTCACTTGTGTAGTGGTTCCCTGACTGGCACTCTTGCCAATGGAGACAACATGTAATTCCGGTAGTATCGGCATTGGCTGTTAGCCATTGGATAGTGAACCTGACATAGATTGCATTTTAACAATCATTTCAGATATAGATTGTTATTGCCTATTTTAGGAAGCATGTTTGTTAGTGAGGTTATCAGACACTAGGAAGGCCTAATCATTTCCTGATAAGAAAACCACCTGCCAGTGTGAATTCCACTTGTCCTGGTCTTCTGCCGCAGCTGAGGTCATTGGCTTGCGGACATGAGGAATAGGATGTACGGGTTTGGTTTTAAAACAGCCATCAGTCAAGTTGATGTGAATGTTGCAGCAGGGTCACGGGGGCGGATCCACGATTTCGGAAAAGAGGGGGCAGTCGGCCCTGGTTTGTCGCCTGCACTTTCAGGGTTGCCCACGGGGAATTGCATGGACACAGAAAAAAAGTTCCTGCCAATGAATTCAGGGTGTGCGGTATCAACTCCTTTAGTTTGTCATCTAATAGACGATGTCACTCCAAAAGAGCGCAGCACCTGACGGTAGGTACAGCGTCACAGCGTCCTGCACCCCATTCTGAACGCCGTGACGTGACTCGAAAAAAATCCACTTGTTTCAGCGATCATGACGTCGTCTCATGGGAAGATGTCGTGGAATAGTACGGGACGTCTGGTGGCGCTTTACTACCGTCAGGTGCTGCGCTCTTTTGGAGTGATAGAGTCTATTGGCAGTGGTTTTAAAGCCTAGCATACATAGGCCATTGCGACTAGAAGCAACTACCGGCAAAGGCATTTCCAGCAATGGTTGGCAACTACCTGGAAACAGCAGCAACTGATCAGATGCTCAAACAGGCCGATGCACCGGCAACGCTATTGCCGATTGTTGCCACTAGTTCCTGCCAGTTGCTCATGTTCCACTCGTTGCCGACGGTTGCTTCTAGTCGTCTTCAGTCTCTTCCGATGTACGTGTGCTGGCAATGAATTTCCTCATTTGTGGAGCACACCTGGTCGCGTGATGGAATCATGTGACCCGCAAAATGACTCCTGAGTGGTCCAATCGGAAGACATCGACAATTTCCGTGTAGCATTCCGTGTACCATTGCCTGTCCGATGTGCTGTCTTTAGATTGAAGACTGGATTGTACCACCTGTTGGCGCAACGACTTGTCGTAACCGATATGCATGGAACGCCTTCATTAATAACGACTGTTGCCTTCAGTTGCTTCCAGTTGCAAGGCCAATATACGCTAGACTTATCGATTCTATGATTTGTCCTCATTGCAATAGCTTGCCTCCTGCTGGCTACAACTTGTGTCTTGGCTATGCATCAATCNTGAGATCACCAGTTTGAGACGTACTCGCCAGTAGCTCTCATTCCAATACCATCCACACTGATACTCGTTTGCGGAGATTTCTGATTTGATTGGTTTATGGTACAGTCCTCTGGGGTATAGGGGGTGGGTGGTTCAGAGCGCTAAGTGGCATAGTTCATTAAAATGATGCTCACAAATTGATATTGCTCAATTAATTCTCTTGATTAATTATATTTGCAGCATTTGATCAGGGCTTCTCTTGCTGGGGGCCCTCTTGAACATTCTAAGAGGAACCTCATAATCTGAGTCAATTTGCTCAATTTTACAAGAGTGCAGCAGTTAAAGCCTCTTTTTAGCACTTTATTCCATGGTTGGTTGAATTCCAGAGTGATGTAAAGTTATGATATTTTGATTGATTAGCCTTAAGCCTAGCGTACATCGCACTTGCGACTGGAAGCAACTGATCTGATCAGTCGTTGGTGATGTAGGTGCTGCGCGCACATCGCAAATTCAGCAACTCAGTAAAACTAGGAGGATCCAATCAGTCGTCATGTCCTGACTGCGTACATCGCACTTACGACTGGCAGCAAGTCAGGTAACATCTGTGGCTTTGAGACTCGACGAGACTAGGTTTCATTCAGAAAACTGGCAATGATCAGTCACAAGCCCGTGTACATCCCAGCGACTGAACGAAACTGGGTACAGCTAGTCGCTAGAAAGTTGAACATGTGCAACTCGCGACGACTGGCAAAATCTCAGTTCCAGCAAGTCGCAAGGGTGCGTACATCGACCATTTCTGGCGACTGATCAGTCACCTCCAGTTCCAGCTAGGTCCTCCCAGTTGCCAGGTAGCTCAGTGGCGACAAGTTGTCTCCAGTCGCAAGTGTGATGTACGATAGGCTCAAAGCAATCGATTCCCCCATGGGTAACTACTGCCAAAGAAAGAAATACCGTATCAAGTTTGATAAAGTGGCTGTATAACAAGACATTATGCAACTGGCTAGCAAGGCAACTATCCTATGAATGAGTCACTCCTGCTAGAGGAAGTCCTTTCGTCAGAGACCATTGAATATTGTTCTGAGTGATTTGGGTTAGGGTTTTTTTCACTGACCCTACGTCCTGGATCACATCCTCATCCTCAACGTTTTTGTTCAGTTTTCTCAAAGTCAAATGATTGGCAACTTATTCG
>NMRB01000648.1:5351-29477 GCA_002633025.1 Notospermus geniculatus
CCCCCCCCCCCCCCCCCGATATCACATTGCAGTTCTTTACAGTCCCATTACAAGTTGAAAATTGACCTGTTCACTTCCTAGTGTATTTTGGAGGAAGTGACCGTAAAATCCTGTGCGGAGTTACTTTTCACGTTGACTGATACTTACCATCTACTGAGATATCTTGAATAGCAAATCTCAAAATAATGGTCCAGATCATACCTAATGTCATTTTAACATTGCCATCAACAATTTCTGTAAAGAGAAAACAGGAAACGGCATATCAATAAATATCATTAGACAAACGTCATCACCATCATCTCTCAACGTTGCATTCCTTTTGGACCTTTGGAATGGGTAAACAAAAGCCGCGTTTACACTGCCGTACATTTCGGTCCAGTTGAAGTGAACCGTACTCGGACCGGACCAGGTCCACTTCATTTGTTGTACCGTTTAGACTGCAGCGATGAGTCACCACGCAATCTATCTGAAGCATTGCTCTCCATTAAATGGAGGTAAGAATCTCACGTGGAATGCATGCCGAGTATTCACGGTGCCGAGTATTCAAGTGACGCAAGGACGAACTGCGCGCATGCTCAATACCGTCTCAGGTAAGTGGACTCGGTTCAGTTCACCGTGCATCAGGTTTAAACAGCACATTCGGTCGGGGGGTACCATACTCGGTCCGGACCGAGACCACCTCCTAGACCTTCTGCGGGTGGTCCGGACCAGGTACGCTTGGCCACTTGTTTTGCCATACCGTACTCGGTCCGGGTCACTTGATTTTTGGCAGTGTAAAAGCGACTTATGTTGCATTCCTTTTGGAATGGGTAAACAAAGAATATCATGGTTGGGTAAAAGTGGGATCACTGTTGTCATCTACATTCGAAGCACTTCTGAATTGTGTACATGTACTTATCCCACTGACTAATGCTGCAATCTTCTCCTCAAAAACCTGCAAAATAAACCATGTTCAACCGCAAAACATTAATTTTTCGAGTAGCGATTTCCTTGGCTGAGTCACAGCATGAGTACTTGGCCATGAGACTGAAATGAGAGTTGGTGAATACACATAAAGATGAACCAAAAGCAACTGACAGTGTAAATATGGACAGAAGAAATCAATCGTGCGCAGACAGAAGTTGTACAGGAGTATGAAAAAGATGTACAAAGTGTGTACATTACATTTACAAGTGCAGGAGCACATCTGGAGTATCTGCCTTCTGTCTACATAGAATATTTGAATAGTAAACGAGCTCATGTTCCTTCAACTCCAGTGGATTTTTTCCACAACGGTCAAGAACAAGGAACAACACTGTACACGTACTCTTCAAGGACCACGGTATGCAATCTCTATATTGGGTTAATTGGCTGCCAAAGACAACTTTTTACAGTCTTTTTAGTGACACCTTTTTACAGTCTTTTTATGAAGGGCTCGGATGGGAAGTGTGCTCCAGAACTTAGAGACATTATTTGGCCAATGTTACACCATCCTCTCAACACAGGGTCATTCAGACGTATCTTCTACGTCGACCTCTTCTTAAGGGAGGCGATGACCGAGTGAAATTCAGACGTATCTCCTACGTCGACCTGTTCTTAAGGGAGGCGATGGCCGAGTGAAATGACCTGAGTCTCAGGATGACGTTACACGTTCTAGCCCATTTTACGATTTCTTCAGGATAGGGCAGGACGTTTTGAGAACTACTTTGGTGTGACAGTACCGTAAGGAGTTGCTCTGATCTACTGCCAAGCGGCAGTAGTTCGGCAGTAGACAACTGCACCTCAGGGCCCGTATGCACAAAGGTAGAATAAGCTTATTCCAGGTATAACTTAACGTTATAACGTGAAGTTATAGCCTACCTGGAATAAGCTTATTCCACCGTTATGCATACGGGCCCTACTGTTTATCGATTTCACTACTGTATGACTACTGTTGTTCTACTGCAAAACTACTGCCTGTTGGTAGAGGCTAGCACAGTGGGCCGTATGCACCAATGAAGATTATCTTGAACTCAGGTTGAGCCACAACTTTTCCATTGTCACATCATGCCCTGGCAAACCTGAACAATTGAAAAGCTGTGGCTCAACCTGAGTTCAAGATAATCTTCGTTGGTGCATACGGCCCAATAAGTTTAAATCAGTATGGGTACTTCCACTGTATCTTTCTCGGGATGAGTAATTTGTGAATTAGGACCATCAATTTAGTTGTTTGCAGTGGCCTCTATCAAGTAATGCACACATTTGACATGATTTGTCATATTTACAATTTCCCTTGACAAATTTGTACAGGATGCTGAAATAAGTGCACTTTCATTCATAAATACACAGTGGTATATTGAGGGAAGCTGGCGTTACAGTGCAGTACACCACATCATCTTTGGATCATCCAACTAAAAGTTCTTAGAGAGCTCTGTCACATTCTGGTGCCAATACACCGATTTCGCATCTCGCACGATCGCAGCGCCCCTGGTAGAATTTCTGTAGACTGGTACCCGGACTTCTGGGCAGCTTGCATTCGAAGACCGGTGAAAGCAAATGATCTACGGCGGATTCCCGACGAGTGACGTCATTCTACAGCTCCAAGAGCAATAGACCGACGCCGAGCTAAATATAGACCAGCGGGCGCCATGATGGTTTTATGCATTTGCTTGCGTCTGTCCTAGTATTTTTAATCAGGACAGTGTTCGGTCTAGAATTTCTGTTGGCCACTTCGGTTTTCAACCTCACTACCAGGAGTAAGGCAAATATTTCCTAGATCGAGGTTGAAAAACACGTGTTGGTTCCCGATACCGCGGCCAGGGATCCATCCCCTGGTGGCGGCATAGGGAACCAATGTGCGCAATTCAACCTCGATCCAGGAAATTTTTGCCCGTACTCCTGGTAGTGAGGTTGAAAACGGAAGTGGCAGACAGAAATTCTACCAGGGGCGCTGCGATCGTGCGAGATGTGAAATCGGTGTATTTCCTTCAAGTGTCCAGTGTAGCCAGAAAGATTACTACATGTAGGCCTATGGGAATGCATTTTCTTCAGTTAAAAAATATCTTGAGATGACCCCTACTTTACTACAAGTCAGGTAGCAAAGATTTAGGGGTTCAAAGACAATCGTCAGTCTGGAAGAGTAGACAGCTCAACAGCAATATTACACACAGCAGAGGAACGCAAGGTAAAAATATATAGATAACTTGTCCTATTATTAGAAAACATGTGGGATTCCAGCCTTAAACATTGATGTGCATTCGAGGTAGCAGCCAAACAATGTTGCTTAACCCATTCATTGCATAGTGGAGCCAGATGTCAGGCAGATGAAATGACATTTAAGTTTTGAAGACGCAACCAGACCTTTGGAATGGTGAATATTTAGGCCTACATTTTGACTCTGCTGTGACATCATGAAGTAGGCCCTTGATACAAGAGCACTTATCCATGGGTAACAGCCGCACAGCACGTAGGCCTATTGCCACCATAGGCATAATGGCAGCCAGTGCACATCTTCAATGCTCCTTACTTCTAGTATCAAAATGCAAAATAATCTTGCAGAACAAAGTACTGAACAAGTATTTATATACTTATGGTATCACATGTGACTACAAATAGTAGAATAGTAGGCCTACAAGGTGGAGACATGTGCAGATCTACATGTACTTATTCCAGAAAACTACGGTAAACAAAAGGTGGTGTGTAGGGGTATATTGAGATATACGACAGAGAAGAGAGAGGGCACTTTAAAGAGACCACAAAAATGTGCCCAGAGGTTGTCTTCCAGTGGACATTTCTCAGCCATATGTCATGTTTATTCAATACACAATCTTAACATAACAACGACATGTTAGAAATGAATTTTTCAGAAGATAGGCTATCTCTGTCAATGGTATTTTTTACAGGTAATACATTTGACTTGGAAAACTCAATTTCTGTCCTAGAGCAAATTCCTTCTCTGGCCAAGGATTTTTTGCAACAGACGCGTGCAACCAAGACCAGAAGCAAAATTACGATACGATAAATTGAATCAAGTGTAATGATAATATGTCTGAGTGCTATCCATTCTGGTCAGCACAAATGGATTCATGTATGCAGAGGGCAGGTAGCATCAACGTAGCATGAATCAATCGAGAAATCTGCATAATGGCACTCTCTGCCCTACATATAGAGCTTAGTGGCTCATTATGACATCACTTTTGATCGGCAGTCCACCATGCTGAAGTCCGCGACAAAGCGCGCCACGTGAAGATCGCGTCATGGTTGAAGACGCACACACTCCACTTTCGCTGACGACAAACTGCACCGTTGGGTGGGTCGCTGATGTCGTTGGACGTCAATTTGACCGCCAAGATGGCGGATTTTTCCGTGATGACGTCATCTGCACAAGCTCTATAGACACCAGCAGAAGCAACACTAAATTCACCCTTCTGTATCATCATGGAAGTAAAATAAACGCAACAAGTGAAATTACAAAGTAGGCCAACATACGTACAAGCAAGTCCGCCATGGACCATCATGCAGGGAAGCCAATAGATCATTCATACCCTTCCATAAAAGCTGCTTCCATTCCATAAATACCTTCCCAGTGTACTAAAGGCCTTAACTTTGACTGAAGCAAGCATCAATTTTGACCAATTTTATCATTTCCCCAACAGCTTACACATAGTGCTCAGAACTCCCAAGTACTCCAGCCAGCTTAGTACGTTGCACAATTGACCTCCCTTCCGCGCCACGCACCATCCGCGTACCACATGCAGCATCATGCACCCCGCACCGTACGCAATGAACTGAAGCGTACTTTCCATGCGACGTACGCGGAAGGTACGCGGATAAAGCTAGGTCAATTGTGCAACGTACTGTAAGACTCTTTGTTTCTTTTTTCTTCCCCGATTCCCATATTTCCAAGACAGTTTACATATTCAGAACACATTTTAGACTTGCTACCCAAACATTCTTCTGCCTGTGACGGTCTTGCCCTCCATAAAAAATGAACGCAGAAAAAAGCATGCCAAATTTGATATTCAAAGAATGTAGGGAAATCCCAACATTACTGAAACGATTGAGGAAGTCTCACAAATGGTCTATTGACTACTAAAATCAGTCATAGTGGAATCATTTCCTTGGTATGTGATATGCATGAAGTGCTCTCAAAAGACAAGATTGCAAAACACTTAGGCCTACATATCATTGAAAGAACTGTTAACCATTGTCAATTGATATTGAGGTAGGCCTATGCTCGGAAATTTTACCAATCAATGGGGGATTCCACTCAAATTTTTGCAAAAGGTTACATGTATGATCAGGCACAAAGTGTGTTTCAATAGGCCTTCATCGAGATCAAACACAGGTGTATATTTTGACGAGAACTCACAACTACAACAGAGTAGGAGAAACTGAAGCAAGGAAAATCCTTCATCATACTTCATGTGGATATATTATGACTCAAATGAATAGCTCAAAATGAGCTACCAACTAACATGAAATAAAAATTTCCACTTAAGTGTTCCCAATAAAAGGAAGCACAAAATATTTTTCAATATCAAACAGCATAACTTGTGATGTCTTTGGTTCAGATACATCGGGTGATTTCAAAGTTGGTGTTAACACGGTGTTAAAAGTCCGGATCCATAGGCTACTGCGATATTTACCACCGCCGAGATGTCATCTGTAGTGCATTTTTGCATTACTGACCCACTGACCTAGATTCCTAATGGGCCCCGGCCTTTAACAATGCATCAAAAGCATTTTAAAAGCGGTGTTAACACCAACTCTGAAATCACCCATTCCGACTAGAACTCACACGAACCGAGGAGGAGAACTGATGGTGAGGAAAATTCTTCCTGCAAAAGCTCCTGTAGATACCGCTCACTCAGTTCATAGCTCAACTTTACTACCAACCACACAAAACAAGATGCACATCTGCCCTCCGACTTGGCTACCTGATTTACCATGTACGACGTGCAGGCTCAACTGCTAGCGCTATGCCTACCTTTCTAACACACAGCGTACGCTATGCTATTCTTACATGCTACATGTATAGTAATAGTACATGGTGAAAGCCGAAGGACCTAGCTATTTCACCAGGAGGAGATTGCTGTCGGCAACTGAAAGCTGAAAGCTGACGAGGAGCAACATGTGGTGGCTAGTCAGCACAACATAAGGTAGCCTGCTGAGCCAGCTGTCAGAAGAGGAACCAGGCCTATTGTTGGATTAGTAGTTGTAGGTCAATATCTCGGGGTTAGGATAACCCTGGCCCAAATTCCTGAGCAATAAATGATAACCATTGAACACAGCCTAATTGTAATGTTTCAGCTCTTAGGTTACTGTTACATGTATCTCACATATCAGGGGACACTCGACCTTCGGAAGGTCGCCATCAGGACTTCGACCAGGAAATGGACGTACAAGAGTGACGCAAAGTGTGTAAAAATCCCACTAAACGAAAGTTGCCTTCGTTGAAACGTAAAGAGCTGGAAGGGATATCGGAGTCAAAATCACAGGGTCAAAGTCAAAGGACGTATGACAATGGGTATAGATAGTGCGCAACACACCTTTGACTGCATGCTCACACACCTTCCCTGAAAACATCAACCCAAAATCTGCCTTCGTTACATTACAAAGTTATAGACTGGAAGGGATATTTGTGTCAAAGGTCACAGGGTCAAGGTCAAAGGTCACAACGCGACGGGTGTGGTGTGCAACAGATTTTTGACTGCTCACACACCTCTGAAATTACTGACCAAAAATCTGCCTTCGTTACAAAGTTATCGACTGGAAGGGATATTTGTGTCAAAGGTCACAGGGTCAAGGCCAAAGGTCATATCGTGACGGGTGTGGTGCGCGACACACCTTTGACTGCTCATACACCTTCCCTGAAAATACTGACCCAAAATCTGCTTTCATTGCAAAGTTATAAGCCGGAAGGGATTCAGACGGACGGACTGACGCACAGGGGTTTTTCTCTATCCCTACCGAACGTGGGATAATAATGAATCTTATTATTGAGATGTCAATTCTCATGGATAGTTTTCCATAACCTGTAACAAGCTTTCCTGATTGGGGCCTAGTTTAATCCACAACTTCTGACATGTCTGATATGTTCATCATGCAGTTCCTCTCTTCATCATGATCATGCATCTTTGAACTAATTGCAACATCACAGGTTACAAGTGGATTACGAGGAAACTTGGGGATGCTCACGCACGGATATTGATATATCACTATTATCATGATTATTGCCAGTAGGACATGCTCAACATTCATGTTTTAGTTATTATTTCAATGCACAGTCCCCTGAAGCTGAAGTGAACAACTGATCATCTGACTCACAGTCATTGAAGATGTTCCTGAGGAACTTGATGGTAGTTTTATCGGCCATCACATAAGAAAAATATATTCCGTTCAGGACTGTATTTTGGTTTACAAAGTCTTTGTTACTTGGTGCACAGCTGTAAATGAAATAGCCCAGACGCCATATGCTCACCTGGGTGTTACTTGGCCACAAATCCAGAGGAACGATTAGGACAAACGTTCTGTTGAAATGTCCTCGGGTCATACGATCATGGTCAAAATTTGGTACTAACTCATCCATGCAGAGGTATCTGCCGGTATACTGTAGATACATACTGATATCGAGTTAGAACATTGTAGCTGCTGATAGTGCTATCATTCATGACACTGCATGGCAAGTCTGATTTTCAAGATGGCCGACTGGCAGCCATATTTGAACAGCTGATCAAATTGATTTTCACCTTGCTTATGCTGATACCGGTAAACACAAAATGAAAGTGGTCAGGGGCCATGGATGTTGATTTCATTGACCATCCAAGGCACTTCCCTGTCTAAACTAATGCACAAATTTTACCACTGAGCATGTATAAGGCAATGGGTGGCATACTACTGTGAGTGACGGCATAGGCCTACTTCACCCAAGGATTGCTCAATGACATACTCCCGTAAGAATGTAATAAATGGCATATTTCACTGAGGACGTTTCTTGTACTGTCTAGGCCTTCTTCATGTAGGCCTACATTGTATGATCTTAAAGATAGCACCCTCAGAAAAAAAGCAACACTGAATTAAAAATTTAAAATCATAACCAATGCCAAAATATTCCAGAGAGGTAAACATAGTAGTCTGATTGATGACTGCCACAGATACAACAATTTTCTCCTGCGGTGAAAAAAATGATTTTGTTTGGTTGACTTAGCCAAGTAGCTCATAGCTGAAGCTAATAATACAACTTTTTTTCTCAAACAACAAACCGGATAACAAGGAAATGCATGTCTGTTTGACTGCGGTACAAATATTAGTTGATGTGCAGATGACATGGAGGAGGTGTGATCTTCCAATAACATTTCAAGTGTTCGGCAAGAGTAAGCACACGAATATACCCGGTACGTGTACATGTTACAATGTAAGAAGGAATATTGTAATAGCCGGAATCAATGATAGTCAAGTGCTCACTGGGATTCTATGCGGAATTCAACACAGGCCTGAGCAGAGGTGGCAGGGCTCTACATCAGATCAAGATACCAAACAATTTATCGTACCATCAGCAGCAGTACTAAGCCTACTACAGTGGAACCTGGCTTCTTTCCATAGCCCTGACCTGGGGCTAAATCAGTATCAATAGTGCCAATTTTTTTATAATTTATTGGTGAAAGCCATCGAATAGTGCTCTGTAATTCGAACATTTAAGAATTTAATACAGGTTCCACTGTCTTTATTCTGCCTATGTTGATGCCATACAACATTGACAACTGAAGTCACATAATTCACCAAGCACCACACTCACTGTAGACTTGTGAGTTACAGCAGGTGGAGAAGTAGAACACACCTAGGTGACCACCTTGCTAATAATTGACTATTGCTCATGAAGGATCCACCCAAATTACTCTGGCCAATACAGCTCAGCAACCTAATTACACCTATACCTCAATAGAAGAACCTGACTAGCTATCAATATTCATTTTGTCAGCATACACTGATCATGATGAATTCAAAGATTATATTGAACACCAATGATTGATGGAGCTAAGGGTAGTGGACATCAATGATCATCAACATGGATTTTTGCATCAACCGGACTCAAGTGATTGGTTCAGCACATGTATACACCACAATCGCAGTAATGTAACGTCACAGAGACTGGCTAATTGCCACTGTGGAATCAAAAGCGTCAGTCAGAGAGACCTTGCTTTGCTACTGTGATCTAACAGATAGCCCTCCTACATTATCATATCAAAAGTGTCAGTCAGGGTTCGATTCGAAAATTATCATCAGCCTGCTGTGTGGTCAGCAATGCCATTGTTGCCAACAGTCCGGCAATGTCAGACCTTGGTGACCTTACAACTGCGATTTGGTGTATCATCATTTTAAACAAATTTCTTTGGGCAACACTCATGGGTGTCATGAACTTAGGACAAAACCTTGGTTCCCTTTACTGGTCAATGGAGAGGGTGAAATGCATGTACCTCAACAAAACACATACTGGTACCGTAACAATCCAAACAGCCGACATGGAACATTTCATGTACATGTACATGTATTTCGAAATATATAACTGCTGAATTTCTCTACCTGCACCTGGCAAAACTTTCTGCACACCTGAGTGGGAGGATGAATGAAGAAGTACCGGTAATCATACACAGAACTGCTGGAAATCAATTCTAAGCAGCAGTAGATCTTACTGTCAATCCAAGATGGACTCCTAATCCGTGTCACCTTGGATATGCAAAGGATGATGTAAACAGGACTACCTCACCCACCTGCATTAGTATTGCCTCTCGGGCCATTTTTTTACGTAGGATGAATGCCAAGGAGTTCTAGGATATTATTTCTGAATCTTAGGTATCTTCATGATGATTCAGAATTATTTAAGGGCACAAAGAAGACAATACAATTGAGGATTGATGTCATCTATGAATCAAATAAATTGCACAAGAAATGACATAGCAAAAATACGCAGCAATGTCGCGTCTCGCTCGGTCACCCAGCCGCTGTTTTGAATCTGGGGATCCGACAAGCTTGTGTAGTAGTACTGCAGAACAAAACTACAATGTACAGTAGGCCTACAGGTCACAATTGACATCCCTAAATTCGCATAAGTTACGAGTAAGTTATGCAACAACTCGCGAGCTGTGTTACGCGTAACTTACGAGGTGAGTTACGTGGTGAATTACGTGAATTTCGCTAGCTACGCAGTGATTTACGAGGTGAGTTACGCGATTTTGGGGAGTTACGCAGTGAGTTACGCGAAACCAAAGCCGTAAGTTATGTAACTTACGAGTAACTTACGCGAAGCCGTAGGGATGTCAATTGTGACCTGTACTGTAGTAATAGAAAAGAAGAGTACATACCTTCAGCACCAATTGATACTAGCCTCACTCCTTTGCTTTGGATATAATCGAGTGCTTTGTTAACGTTCGCAATCTGGTGAACACGCAATTTGCCCCTCTCTGGCTTGGGCAGCGCTTCACCCGAAATGACTTCCAAGAGGAGCATAAGTTTGAGCCCATTTCTAAAATCTGTCTCGATGTTTTCAATTTGTACACCTACTTTACGGAGATGGGAGTTGCACCAAGCCGTGAAGGTCTGGAAAGGAGAAGAAAGAAAATTTTACATGTTGCATTTTGACAGTGATATGGTCGAACCTCTCTAAGAAAGGACAATAAAGGTGTTCTTCATAGTATGAAGAAAATCCTAGTGCCCTTCTTTGAGGAGTGTCCTGATTTACAGAGGTCAGGATAAATGGAAATGACCACTTTGGGGATGAACTTCAAGCCTACAACTACATCAACTACATCGCCGATCGGCCTTGCGACTGGAAGCAACTACCGGCAATGGTGTTTCCGTCAATGGATGGCGACTACCTGGAACCAGCAGCAACTGATCAGATGCTCAAACAGGCCGATGTACGTGCACCAGCAATACCATTGCCGACCATTGCCGCTAGTTCCAGCCAGTTGCTCATGTTCTACTTGTTAACGGTTGCTTCTTGTCCGTTTCAGTCGCTTCCGATGTACGCGTGCTGGCAATGAATTTCCTCGTTTGTGGAGCACAAATGGCCACGTGAATGTTATCACATGACTCCCAAGTGTCCCGATCGGAAGACATCGGGCCGTATTTTAGAACGTTCCTTAACATTAAGGTCCACCTTAAATTTATTGTTCTCGATGGTTTTACAATAGACTTAAGGTCAACCTTAACGTTAAGGAACGTTCTAAAATACGACCCATCGACAATTTCCATGCACTGAGCATTCAGTACCATTGCCTGTCCGATGTGCGCGCTCCAGATTGAAGACTGGATTATGCCACTTGTTGCAGCAATGATCTGTCGTAACCGATGTGTGTGGAATGTGTACATCGATAGTGACTGTTGCGTTCAGTTGCTTTCAGTCCCAAGGCTGATGTACGCTAGGCTTCAGTGTCCTCAAATGAAAGATGTCCACAAAGAGAGGTATTTCTACCACTTCGTGAATTATAAGTTTTTCATGGCCTACATCCCTCTTATGACCACGATCCAATTTTTCATCCAATTTTTTGGAAATTCAGATTCCGGGCCTATTGGGGCTTCGGTGTATAAATGCGCATGTAGGCCTTTATTGAGCATATTCAGAAAATTGGATGAAAAATTGGATAAAATTGTGTATTGGCCATTACTCAATATAATGACATTGTGAGTGATCATAGATCATTTCAGTAGATGTGTATAGTCACGATGGTTGATCCATCAGATTTTGATTTTGTCATAATATCCCATTCCAAGACAGACTGGACCTTTCTTATCTCGCTGGACATGATGTTGTCTAGCTGGCGGGAAAAAAGTGCCAGGAATCATTCAGGGTCCTCCAATTTCATTTACCAACTATGGTCAGGGGGAGGTCCAAATCTAGGACTAAACCATGAGAAGGCTGGAACCTCTCTGATTGTCTTTGCAATTGCCAGAGTTGTCCTTTTTTGGAAGGTGTCCTGATTGTAGACTTGTCACTTGCACCGGTTTACAAACATTCAGGAACCAGCCTGGATCAATTTGGAACATTCATTACGCTGAGCCTGCACTGATGATATAAAGATGCCATCATGCAACATTTTGGAAAGGTCCATGTTTGTAGTAGGCCTACCGGTACATGTATCACCAAAAATCTATACACTGTACAACACATCCAGTATTCTCCACAGGTTTTGGTCTAAGAGGGGCGGAGGTGGTCTGAGATGCTTTTTCTTAGCATCTGAGACGCATTAAATTGAGCACTCTAAATCATATATTAGTGCATATTTTTGGTTTTTCAAATTTTTTAAGAGGGGTGGATTTTGCCGTCGGTATTTTTAAGAGGGGCGGGCCGCCCTACATTTAACTGGTGTGGAGAACACTGATTACAGGTTTTTGCCATCACCAATAGGCCTACTCCTGGAGTGAAATAACAAAGAAATCTTCATTTTGGACAATACCAGTAACATGAGTACACAATGTTTACAAGGTAGATCTCATTCTCAAATGCACTGACCTAAAATGACACATATTGAGTGTTCTCACAGTAGTATTGATTAGTATACCTAATGAGTCACACGAGAGAAGCAACCAAAGATCGTGAAGTGATTCACATAAATAAGGTAAATTACTGCTGACTCAATTGGGTGATACTCCAGTATATCACAAGATCCTCAAAAGAGCCATAAATTTCAGATCATCCCGGCTGAACAACTCAACCAAATAACATTACCAGTGAAAAGTTTTATAAATGTTATGTCATGAAAGCAGGAAAATGAGTCAAAGTATCCGAGGCCCCAACAAAGATTTGTGCTGGGAGGGGTTGTGGTTTCTTTCCAAGTCAAAGTGGAATTTACGACCATGAAATCTGTACTGGGGGAGTGAAGGGTGGATTTGGCTCCCCTTACCCCTTGCTTACAGCAAGGCGCTTGTCAGTTGACAATAGTACAGCAGTAGTTGAAGTAACTGACGACCAATGATGATCCCTTGCGACAAGTGCCTACTTTTGCTGGAGCAGGTAACATACATGTAGGCCCTATGTAGAACCGAATCCTATCAACACACCATACTGACAGCCCTCAAAAGTTGGCCTGTCCTTGGACTTTGAGGAAATATGTGACCCGCTCCAGCAAAAGCAGGTCGGCACTTGTGGCAAGTGATCATTATTGATCATCAGTACCTAACAACTGCTGTCCACTACTATACTACTGTCAACTGCAGACACGTACATTTCAGGTTCAGGTGTGACAGGAATCAGCATCCCAGGAATGCAGATCCGCCAAACAATAGCTTGCTATTGTAAGGTTATATTCGAATGGTCATGGTCTCTCTAGTCATATACTGTGGTCGCGGAGTTATGCCGGATTGGCTTCATAACCGCCCATATTACCATATTACATGGGCACGATGTTGGTTTCATGTTTTCAATATGAATGAATCCAGTTTAGGGAGCTAAGCTAAGAGGACCTGATTTCTTCAGGATGATCCAAGACATGCCTTCCCGAGATTTGTATTCGGGCATTCCTTTCATTTATTTAAGGCTACTCCTGCGGGTTATAATGTAGGCCTATAGAACGGCCCCCAATCCGGCATAACTCCGCGACCACAGTATTCTAATCCGTCGCTGAACAATAAGACCGGACTTTCATTCCAGGGGGACTTGGATTCCTTTCACACCGGTATTGTTTACAAGCACTACTCCTTGTGATGGCGCCCAATGATCCCTACCTTGACAACACCAGACTGAGACTGAGGTTTGGACTTAGTGGACTGCAAATCTGTCCGATTCTGTTCGTTCTCACTCATCTGCCTGCTTAGAAAGTTGTTGGGAATTTTCAACTGTCCTTGACTCACAGAACGATTCATCTTTATCTGTAGTTCCATCATCTTGCAAATTTTTACAAACTGACAGTGACACAGCAATAAAATGGTTGCAAGAAGTTGCACACGAGGAGAGTAGTGATCCAAGGTCCCACAGACGTGACAGTGCTCTTTCCCAAACCAAACCTATTGGAATGCACACTTTCAGATTTTTTGGCCACATGGGGACCCTTTAAAGTGATCTGGCATTATGCTTGGACATCTACATGTATATAACCCGATGAAATAATTGTAAGGGCCTCAACTTATGGGAATATTTTTATGCATTCCAGGTATTGGATCAAACCTGCTTAAATCCCTTATTGTTTCCCTCCAAATGTGCATATAAAATTACCTATGGTTCAATTATGACATAGGCCTAGTGCTACCTTCTTATGTTCAATAAACTTAAACATGTTGGCCCATGGCAATTTTTCAACGCTTGATTTAAGTCAGACTTATTTTTAAGAAACTTTTCCTAATCCTGGGACACCAGCCAAGACAAACCGACATTTCTTGCACATCAGAAGAAGATTTTAGAAGTGCTGACACCAAAAACAGGACTAAAGCAAGGTTCACTGGCACACGGATCTGATCCGTTTCCTGTCCGTTTGCCCCTAGTTTTCCGGATACGACAACGCTGAAGTCCATTTGATAGATTTTTTACGGACCTGAACCAGACCAATTCCGTGTGCCAATGAACCTTGCTTTATAGAAACTAGTCGAGCTTTGCTGAGGACTGTGATGCTCACTCATTAGGGCGATTATCGTTGACGTTGAGGCAACCAACAGTTATCCTACATGTAGAACACCACAATGATGTCCTGCAGCGGTTTGTGCTTGACCATGTCAGTGTTGCTGAAAGGGTATGTCGTCCTGGGTATACAAAGATTACCCAGGATCTCAATATTCACTAAAACAATACCCTGGGTGTACTTTCGGTAGCCGAACATCACCCAGCATCATAGTATGACTGACACCTGGATTCGAGGTTGTCTCGCCCGTGGTCACGTGACCGCCTGAAGAATGTCAGTCATGAACAGCTACGCTCAACAAGTACTGCGGCGCGAGACTGCAAGATTCCACGGGATTTCTAAAGGACTCGTTCCTAGGTGTTGATTGCGGATGCTGGGTAATGTTGGGCTACCGAAACTACACCCACGGTATTGTTTTAGTGAAGACTGAGATCCTGGGTAATCTTTGTATATACCCAGGACGACATTTACCCTTTCAGCGTCAGTGTTGACAAACTCATGAATGAAGTGATGGCACATGTAAGGTAGCGTACTGCGCATGCTCAGAAGCCAGGGGCGGAGAAATCGTACAACCGGAAATGGAAGTTCCATTTTTGTGGGCAGTGGAAATGTTTTGGAAATGCTTGGTGGTTCAGGACCACTTTAAGTCGCGGCCTCATGTATTTGGCACACTTTTTTTCTCTGTGGCATCTTTGTAACATTCTAAGAGAAGCTGATGAGAATTTGTGGACTCTGCCACCTGGTGGGAAGATTTCACGCTTAAAATGAGCCAAGAAGAACAAGAGAGGACTGCAGATCTCTTTCATACGATGTACCTCACTACAATCAGATTCAGAGCAAGCTGAAATGATATCTCTATTGTGCCAGACCCAGATTATAAGAAATGGATTTATAAAGTCGATCAATACAACACTTTTGCTTCGAAAGATAAAGAGATTACAACATCACACCAGCAGACTGGCTGAGGGGGAAGAATACAGTCTTATTACAAGCAAAGCCAAATGAGTGGCTTTTATAGTGTGACGTACAAAATGTATAGTGATTTATTGTGGGATACCGTACTGTAAGATCTGATTCTGAGTATACATGTACTTAGTTTTGGTTCATAGACTTGTTAATGACCTCGAAACTGATAACAGAACAGTCTATATGTGGATACTGAAGGCAACAGTTACAGTTGGATTAGGTTAGCCTTGAAGTTGACTCACACTCGTGCCTGTTCAGATTGTAGGCAGGCAATTTAAAGCTGAACTGCGTGAACGAAAAGCCCCCATGCGACGAGCAAGAGAAATGCTAACGCCCTGCAAACACCTCAAACGAAGGCTCAGAAGATGATTGATAGACTCCACGAGGCCAGGAGGGCGCCACCTCATTTGTCTTCGAGCTGTCAAGGTGTCAACATCCTCTGGTGAGCTCCTGCTGAACACTTTTTTTGAAAGAAAAAAGTTCGACCCAGCTGGAAATCGAACCCGCTTCTGTTATCTCTGCTCCACCGTCTTCCCCATTCGGCCACCGATCATGTTGGTAGGCTTCCTGTTTTTTCTTATTCATAGTATTATTACGTAAGTCGAAGGCCTACCTCTATGACAAACACAAATCATGTCCTTGTCAGATGGCTCGTTGGCTGAGTGGATAGAGTGGTGGATTACAAATCAGAAGGTCGACGGTTCGAATCCCGTCTAAATGACTAATTTTTTTCTTTGAGACTGTAGGAGGTAGCCTATCCGGAGATGTTGACAGCTCTGTTGCTAGTTTTCAGCACACACTGAAAAAACTGCAGGCGGTGCTCTACAAAATGTACATTCTATTCAAATACAGCAGAGTACATTTTACACTACATGTGCACTAACGTCAGCGGACGTACAAGGACTTCCTTAATTCAATAATGTGCGGCTTTAAGCATTTTAGACAGGGACATCTAGTGTTGACTTCAGGTAACCACATACCATCGAGGGTTAAAAAATACCACTTTTGAAATCATCTTCTCCAACTGGCGACCATGGCAGTCATAGCCATGTTGGATGAGCAAATACCTGCTTTTGATATGCATGCATTCTACAGACCCAAGTCAATCTCTCTACGCATGGGAGAAATAGGTTTAGGCGAAATAGGAGTAGGCAAAATGTGATGACACCGCCTTGGACTCAGACATGTCACCTCAGCCAAAAATATGCCCTCAGAATACAAAACATAACAATTTTACTACAGTGTATAAATGTGTCAGCTTTCATCCATTCAGAGTATTCTGGCCACTTTACACATAATATTGTCTGCTAGTCCAACCAGGATAGCTGTATTTTGTCAGCATTCTAAACCTTCAGGAACTGAATAGAAATTAGGGCATCCATGGACAAGGGCAATAGATCACCGCTAGTAGGCCTAATCACCGTTACATGTACGGTAGTATTAAATTCTGACAATTGAATAATTGGTGACTATTTTCTTTTCTGTACTCACGTCATGTCACAATGAAATATAGGCATGTTGAGGCTTGGAAACAACTTTTTATTTTGAAACTTTTGATTTTGAATTTAACTGGGATGGACACCCCCAACTATTTTTACTGAATATGATGACATCAGGATGTCATTTCTAAACAAATTCAGATCGTGACTCAAATTAGAATGGACAGTAAAATGACAAAACACCTCCATGATGTAGGCCCTACATACAATAGGGTCTTACATGTAGGCCTAGCTGTCATACACAAGTGATGATTGGATCTCTGGGATGGACCATGGGATAGGCAAGGGTGTGTGGATCTCCAAAAACAAAATTCTTTTACAAGGAATTTTTGCAACCATGTTATCCTCATGGAATGGTCAAGTGTTCTGCCCATGTGGCCTTCCATCCACAAAATATAGAACTGAACTTAGGTGGCAAATGTGACCCGGCACAGCAAAATGAGTCGGAATGTGCACAGAAGACCCAAATGTCCAAGGTGACACCAACGGTTTGTTGATTTCAGGATTGTCTGCCCATTGTGGAATTTGACTTCGTCGATTTCTCTAAACTGTTGTCTGGTGTCATCTTCGGTCTTCTTCTGTGCACATTCCAACTCATTTTGCTGTGCCGGGTCACAAATGGATGGGGATGTCTAGTCAATCCAAGTGCTGCCTTTCCACAGGACCCACCCACTTGAAATAGTTTTAGTGCTACAATATTGATTGATCTTCGAGGACAGTACATGTAGATGTTCAATACAGAAGAGCACCCCTAGGCCCGCATTATAAGTAGGCCTAGGCCTAGCCATACATGTTGGGTTGCGACTGCCTTCTACTGTCTATACCAGTATACAATGTATAATGTACTGTAGCTCCATGTATTTGCATGTATGTAATGCAGTTTGCTTGTCTAGGCCAGTCTACAGTGGAACATCCCACCCAAATCTGGCATCCACTCTGTAGTTTACCTGTATCTACAGTAGTCGGTTTAGATTACAGGTGCCTATTTTTGGGATAGACCAGGTATCGTCTATCAACTTTGGAGAGTACCTACAGCCCAGTGGAAACCCACCAATCAAAACGCTCAACCGACTTCAACCAAACATGGCGTCCGCCTATGATCCCCTTCAGCCCTAAAATATGATCGGTTTCCCACCGTACTATGCGGGGACAGTCAACAATCTCAAACTCTAAAGCTAGTTCATCATATTAGCATCAGGCTCAGCAGTTTTGATCCTAAGATAGGGAGTTAGTTATCTCCTAAACGAACGAGTAAAACAACTGGCTTCTCCTTCACAGAGAACACCGACATGCGATGCATAGCGCAAGCCGTGCATTGATTTACCTTCCGTTGCTGCTGCTCCCAAGCAGTATCGAGGAGACCCTCATACTCCTCCTGCTCCATGTACTCTCCGTCATCTTCGTCGTCGTAATAATTCATGATGTTGGTCTCCGAAAAGTTAAAAGCGGGGTCTGCCCCCTAAAATCCTCGCAAAAATGGAATGTTGTTCCGAAAATGTGTGGGTAACATCCACCACCCCGCTGTCCGCCCGAGCCAGCAAGATAGCTTCGCGAATCAGCCTCGCCGGCAGGTGGCAACGACGGTACCGCCCCTGGTGTTCAGTCATAAAACTGCAGTGACCAGCAAATCTGGATTGTGTTTGGTCATGGTGTCTGTCTGTCTGTCCAGTCTATCACACCCTGTATTGTTCCTGCAACAGCTCAGACATGGAAATGTGACCTACCCCCAGGTAACATGACCTGAGCTACAAAATGGAATGAAAATCTCAGGTCTCCGATACCTTGTTCATGGTGAAATTGATATATCAAAGTTTCAGATTTTGTCTGTCACACTTTTATTTCTTGAATAATTTGGCTCTGAGAGCCAGGTAGAGTACTGGTAACAAGTTCCTTCCCTATGTTTATGACCCTTGGCAAGATACTGGCAAACAAATTTATTCTCCAGGGTCACCATCACAATGATATTGAAATATCAAATTTGATATTTTGACAAATCGGGAAATCTGGCACAGTAAGTGACTTGAAAAAATGGTATTAGTGCAACATCATAGCTCATCCGAGGATGTTATTGCAGCTGAAATTTTCATTTTGCACCTGCTCAGTCACATGATTTTGCTGATATCATGGTGAGGTTTGATATGCAAGTTTGATATATGAAATAAGTCAGAATCTGGCGAAGGTAGAAGCCTAAAACCTTCACCTATAGGTTATCAAGGATGGCCTTTCAGATTACGCAGTGGCATTGAAGGTCAAGGTCAAGGTCAAACAGTAATGTTCTAAAGTGCAAATCTGCACAGAATTTCAGGAGAAAAGTAGTTAGAAGCCTGTATTAACCATCTCCTATAGGTTTGATCAAGGATTCCTGTTCCAATTACGCAATACTTCTCAAGGTCGGATGTCAAGGTCAAAGTTAACCAGCTCTACAGCAGTAAACTTTTCATAACTTTAATTGGAAGTTGGCTACTGGTAGATTGGCCACTGTCTTCAGGATCGAAAACCATTGTTTTTTCCGTTTCCACACAAAAGAATGTCTTCGTTTCGCAACGTCCTTTTTTGCACATATAACCGCCCATACTAATACTCTAGGACGCAGCGCCATCTTTCCTTAAGAAGGTAAACCTGATTTCTGACTGCTGATCATGCTCAATCATGCTTTGGATCATGCTGATGATGGGACTGCGTGATGATGGCGTTGAATAAACTTCGTCATTTGCCTGTTGATGCCAGGAATCTGAAAAAGTGGTTGAGATCGTTTCGAAGAGGCAGTTCTATTCCGTACATTGAAGTGCTGACAGGCGAATGTCGTTTTCAGTCAGTAGCAAACAACATCACCACAAATCATGAAATGAAGGCCCAGGCTAAACTATGGCACGCCAAAGCGGAATTTATTCAACCCTACAATGTCATGTTGCAATGTATGTTTCATGTAGGCCTAGACATTGTCATAATTCTAAAATGTTGTCGTGTTGTTTTAAAAGTTGTCACTATATTTTGAAATGTCGATGTGTATTTTTTAGGGTTGAATAAATTCCGTTTTGACGTCGGGCCAGGCCTTGCCGTTTGACGGGCGCGATTTTACATGCACCTCGCAAACAATTGAATTTCTATTGTTTGCGAGGTGCATGCAAAATCACGCCCGTCAAACGGCAAGGCCTGTCAGGCCACAGGAACTTGTAGTTTTGTACCTAGGCCCTACCGTTATTGTTAATTACGGGGGATCCTACCCTTGTCTGTATTATATATATAGGGGTAGGATCCCCTGTAATTAACGGTACAAGTTCCTGTGGTCAGGCCCACCATACTATGTTGGATGACTAGTCCGGCCCCTTTACGAGGCATAGCCAAAGCAAGGCCTTGATCTTGATGGGGGCTTTCACTTCACTTTCTCTCATATTAGGCCTAGGCCTAGGCCTACAGCTCAGTCATATCATTGTCAGTGATTAGTCCACCACTCACCGACTTTCTAGATCAGAGAGCAATATGTTGTTCAATCGCTTTACCATTCCGACTTGTTTTTGCTGATCACGGGTCACATTCCACTGATTTGCCTCTTACATGTAGGCTTCTTTTACATAGAAGTATACGGTACATACGAAAACGCCAGTTAAAGGACCACTGTATTGCATCTTTCTGTCAACAGCCGGCACCATGCTCCAATACTGTAGTTAAGCCTTTCGCCCCAGTGTTGGAGAATGTATGATTACAGTCTCGGTCACCCAGCCGCTGGGGATCGAACAAGTTTGTGTAGCAGTACTGCGGAACGAAACGGCTGGCTGCGCGAGACTAGTTGCATGCGGTAGTTTACCAAGTTGTTAATAGTGGTCTCCCCCTTAACGCGGGTAGGTGTAACGCAGGATTGGGAAGCAATACTGTGGTCCTTTAACAAAGGCTTCAAATAGATTCACGACTGTGAAGCCGTTGTTAACCGGTGTTTTTGTATACTGTATACTTCTATGTAAAGGAAACCTTAGGGAGGCTCTAGAATAGAACCATTTTAGCCTACATTGTAGGCCTACATGGCTACTGATTTTAGGCTGTATTGTGCTCATCACGGTAAAAGGCCTACTTATTATAATTTCAGGTTAAAAAGGTTATTCTCAACAAGTCAGTGTTACAGACTCTCTGCCATTGGCCCACACAATGATATCAATATTGAGAAAATACGAAACATTGGAATCATGGCACACATTGATGCAGGGAAGACGACAACCACAGAGAGAATGCTTTTCTATTCAGGATTTATACGTAGTATTGGTACGGTATAGTTTTAGAACTACTGTGCAGCTGGGGGGAAAATATATACCGGTATTTGGATTGAAATATTGTCCCATATTTCAGCAATGTTTAGGTCATTTCCATCAATTTGAAGAATGTCAATATGTGTACCGGTACTTTCCACTCATAGTCTCATTTCAGAGCCTACCAAACTGCAAAACCCTTCAAGAATATTAGTATTAGTTGATCAATGATGAAAGTGGCCACAACTAACTGGGTGACATAACCAGATGGAGTTGTGAATTAGCCAATCATTGAAGATGATGCAAAGCTTGTTTTAAAAAAAATATTCTATCATGAGCTCAGTGCCAAAGAGCTCAGTGCCAAATAGCGAGCCGCCCGAATGACGTCAGCCCGGTCAATTCCATGTTGTTTGTCCGAATCTGCTTTGTCCTCTTTATAGGCGGAGACAAAACGGACACTCAGAAATCCGTGTATGATCCGTAGTGTTTGTCCGAATTTTGCTTTAAAAATGGTACCTGGGCAGCATGCTATTACGGTACTCTGACTGTATAGAAAGCGTTGGGCATATTAAATGCAGGAGGAAACTGGAATGCTTGTAGAAAAACCTGCGCTATCAGAGAGAATCGCACTCTTTTTCACACGAGTCTCGGGTCTGACTGGGAATTGAACCGGGGACCTCAGAGGTGACAGGTGCCGATGTTTCCATTGTGCCACTCTGACAGCCTGGTTGGAACTTTGTACATTAATTTTTGTCTGTTTGGGCTCGGGACTTGAGAATTTTGCCCACAAGGTCCTGTCTGATTGGGTATTGAAGTTCATTCACTTGAACCGATTCCATTTAGCGTTGTCTTTCAAATTGTCTGTTGCAGGTGATGTCGATGATGGTGACACTGTGATGGATTACATGGAGCAGGAGAGAAATCGTGGTATCACCATCACGTCAGCTGCGATTACATTCAACTGGAATAGACATAGGATTAATCTCATCGATACACCAGGTGAATTAAGCCTGCCGCACACGAGTGCAATTCTGTCTCCGACGTTGCCTCCGTAGGAGCTTTTTGTGTCAGCATCTTGTCACCGCCCACGGTGCGTCACCCACTGCACACGATTGCAAATTTGTCTCCTGAAGATGCGGCGTGACGTAATTCCGTCACTCATGTTTGATCTGCGTTGGGACAAAAAGATCCGTCTCCGCCTCTGTCTCCGACCACCACACACGACGACATTTGCACGTAGGAGGCAAAAATCTCCACAGTCGTAGGCAAAATTGCACTCGTGTGCGGCCCGCTTCAATATGCTGTGGCGCACCCAACCTTTTGCATAGTTATGTTAGAATTGATACCTCTTGAATATTAGGTGGTTAGTTTTGCCTCTTGGATCATAGACTCTCTTGGTTTTGGTAGTGGAGAGAATGAGGACCAATATGTTGATGGTAATGGGCAAGGTTAGGAACACATCTGTGCCTCATGACTGTCAGTTTATCCTCAGCAGAGAGGTTCCACTGTATTTGGGACATTGGGCATCATTCCAACACCCACACGAATTCACAGCCTGTATTTTGACATTTCAGGTCATGTTGACTTTACGATTGAGGTTGAGAGAGCTCTGAGAGTTCTAGATGGGGCAGTTGCAGTTTTAGATGCATCTGCAGGTGGGTATTAAATGTTTGAAACAATCCAATTGAGCAAAGAATTTGCTGGTTTTGGTTTGGTATGATGTTTAAACTCAAGTTCTTATGTTTATGGAATATGATGGACAAACATTGCGTATTACCTGCGAGATAACTAATTATTTTGATGAATGAATTCTGATTCTGTCTGTTGTTGAAACAAAAGTAACAACAAATCGCATTATTGTGGTCGATAGTCAACCGTGAGCAACAGGCGGAGGAATGGTTTCCTCCCGTCATCTCTTGCCTGTCTAGAGTATGCAACCTGTCACCAACTCAAAGTTTTGCTTCGCCCTTCTTTTGCAGGTGTGGAAGCACAGACATCAACAGTATGGCATCAGGCTGATCACTACAGCATCCCACGAATAGCGTTTGTAAACAAAATGGACAAAGCTGGTGCTGATTTTGAGTACTGTTTATCCTCAATGAAACATAAGTTAAAAGCTAATCCTTTACCTGTGCAAATTCCAATAGGAAAGGAACGAAATTTCACCGGTTTGCTTGACTTGATACGTATGCATGTTTTGAAATGGAACACAAAGGAATCGAGGCAAACAGCCGGTTTGAAATTTTCACGTTCTCCAGTGAATGAAACTAAACATGGTGAATTATGGGAAATGGCACACGAGGGTCGTGCAGCGCTGATCGAAAAGATGGCCGACCTGGACGAGCAGGTCGCAGATGCCGTTCTCAGCGATGTCAGTTACGATGCGATACCAGCGGAGACGTTGACTTCAGCATTAAGGAGAATCACCCTGAACCAGTCGGCAACTCCAGTATTGTGCGGGAGTTCGCTGAGGAATACAGGGGTGCAACCATTAATTGACGGTATCTGCTCCTTTCTGCCATCTCCCACCGAGCGGAAGCACGATTTCATTGAATATTACGGCGATAAACTATGTGCGTTAGCATTCAAAACTATTCACGATAAACAGAGAGGCCCTTTAACATTTCTGAGACTTTATTCTGGTACAATCAACAGAGGCAGTACTTTATATAATGTAAATCAGGGTTACACAGAAAAGACAACTCGACTTTACCAGGTGTACGCAGATGAATTCAAGGATATACAACAAGCTGATGCTGGCAACATCGTGGCTGTTACTGGATTAAAAGAGGTGTGTACATCGGAAATGGTCATGGATATTTTGTAGAAAACTTTTGAGGGACTTTGACCCTTCAA